>JABXJD010000590.1:250000-261668 GCA_013375575.1 Percina caprodes | reverse complement strand
TATTATTAGGATTTATATTGTATATATATATTTCCTATTGTATCATTTATATTTATATTCTGTATGTTTATTATGTGCGTTGAGCTGCTGTAACACCGTAATTTCCCATTTTTCTTGGGATCAATATCATCCATCCATCCATCCATCCATCAATCCATCTATCATCCATGCATATACATCTACGTGTATCTATCTATCTATCTATCTATCTATCTATCTATCTATCTATCTATCTATCTATCTATCTATCTATCTATCTATCTATCTATCTCCATATCTATCTATCTATCTATCTATCTATCTATCTATCTATCTATCTATCTATCTATCTATCTATCTATCTATCTATCTATCTATCTATCTATCTATCTATCTATCTCCATATCTATCTATCTATCTACCTCCATATCTATCTATCTATCTACCTCCATATCTATCTATCTATCTATCTATCTATCTATCTATCTATCTATCTATCTATCTATCTATCTATCTATCTATCTATCTATCTACCTCCATATCTATCTATCTATCTATCTATCTATCTATCTATCTATCTATCTATCTATATCTATCTATCTATCTATCTATCTATCTATCTACCTCCATATCTATCTATCTATCTATCTATCTATCTATCTATCTATCTATCTATCTCTATTTATTTATTCTTAGTACCCAAAACAGGTTTACATGACGTGTATCAAATTCAGAATAATAATATCATGTTGGGAATAATAGTGAAAAATGTAAATGTTCATGTGAAAATACTCACTTATCAGACAGATTCTCTGTTAACTGTTTATTTGCTTATTTCACACGTCGTCATTGAATATTTAATCCCAATTTCATGAGGTACAATGATCACATACAGGCCGTGTGAAATGGGGAACCCCCGATAGCAATAAAGATACAACAAATAACATAGCAATGGAAAACTCAATTTACCTTGGACACAATATAGACATTTGCAGAAGAAAAACATACAAGTAAATGAAAAATAAAATAATAAAAACCAACATTTCCAGTTCTCCAGCCTGCCTCAGCCCTGCGACGTACTGTGTACTGTGTTTCTCCTCCCACTGGATCACATGCTGCTCTGAAGGCGTTAAAGTTACGCAGCAATGTCTGGTTCTGTATGATATGACATATATTGGACATATAGGACATTATTCATTCTGCTACTTCCACATACATACTTTCTCCTTTCACATATGTACTTTCTCCTTCCACATATGCACTTTCTCCTTCCACATATGTACTTTCTCCTTCCACATATGTACTTTCTCCTTCCACATATGCACTTTCTCCTTCCACATACATACTTTCTCCTTTCACATATGTACTTTCTCCTTCCACATATGCACTTTCTCCTTCCACATATGTACTTTCTCCTTCCACATACATACTTTCTCCTTCCACATATGTACTTTCTCCTTCCACATATGTACTTTCTCCTTTCACATACATGTATTTTTACTTTCACATATGTACTTTCTCCTTCCACATACATGTATTTTCATTACTAATGACTATTACAGGGCTCTTTAAACCTAATCAGCAACTGACTTGATTTCTGTTGTCTGTAAAGAAACAAACTAAAGTTATCATGCTTTTGTGTGTGTGTGTGTGTGTGTGTGTGTGTGTGTGTGTGTGTCTGTGTATGCGTGTGTGTGCGTGCGTGCATGTGTGTGTGTGTGTGTGTGTGTGCGTGCGTGTGTGTATCTGTGTATATGCGTGTATGTGCGCGTGCGTGCATGTGTGTGTGTGTGTGTGTGCGTGTGTGTGTGTATCTGTGTATATGCGTGTGTGTGTATGCGTGCGTGCATGTATGTATGTATGTGTGTGTGCGTGTGTGTGTGCGTGTGTATCTGTGTATATGCGTGTATGTGCGCGTGCGTGCATGTGTGTGTGTGTGTGTCTGTGTGTCTGTATGTGCGTGCGTGCGTGTGTGTGCATGTGTGTGTATCTGTGTATATGCGTGTATGTGCGCGTGCGTGCATGTGTGTGTGTGTGTGTCTGTCTGTGTGTCTGTATGTGCACGTGCGTGCGTGCGTGTGTGCGCATGTGTGTGTGTATCTGTGTATATGCGTGTATGTGCGTGCGTGCATGTGTGTGTGTGTCGCGTGCGTGCGTGTGTGTGTGTGTGTGTGTGTGTGTGTGTGTGTGTGTGTGCCGCTGCAGGTGGTGGTGAACGCTCTGATCGGGCGATTCCTCCATCATGAACGTGCTGCTGGTCTGCCTCATCTTCTGGCTCATCTTCAGCATCATGGGCGTCAACCTGTTCGCCGGGAAGTTCGGCGCTGCGTGAACCGCACCGCCACGTCTTGAGTCGTCCTTCATCAACAACAAGTCCGAGTGAGGCGCTCAACGACACCTCGCTCTACTACTGGACCAAAGTCAAAGTCAACTTCGACAACGTGGGCGCTGGATACCTGGCTCTGCTGCAAGTGGTGAGCAGGGGCGGGGGCTACCAGACTCTGGGCTATTAGCCTGGTGCTACCAGACCCTGGTACATCAGCCTGGTACTACCAGACTCTGGTCCACTAGCCCGATCCTACCAGACTCTGGTCCATCAGCCTGGTCCTACCAGACTCTGGGCTATTAGCCTGGTCCTACCAGACTCTGGGCTATTAGCCTGGTCCTACCAGACTCTGGGAAATTAGCCTGGTCCTACCAGACTCTGGGAAATTAGCCTGGTCTTAAAGGGCCCTGATACATTAGCCCTGTCCTACCAGACTCTGGTCCCTTAGCCTGGTCCAACCAGACTCTGGTCCATTAGCCTGGTCCTACCAGACCCTGGTACATTAGCCTGGTCCTCACAGACTCTAGTCTATTAGCCTGGTCCTCACAGACTCTAGTCTATTAACCTGGTCCTCACAGACTCTGGTCTATTAGCCTGGTCCTCACAGACTCTAGTCTATTAACCTGGTCCTCACAGACTCTGGTCTATTAGCCTGGTCCTACCAGACTCTAGTCTATTAGCCTGGTCCTACCAGACCCTGGTACATTAGCCTGGTCCTACCAGACTCTGGACCATTAGCCTGGTCCTACCAGACCCTGGTACATTAGCCTGGTCCTACCAGACTCTGGACCATTAGCCTGGTCCTCACAGATGCTGATCCATTAGCCTGGTCCTCACAGACTCTGGTCTATTAGCCTGGTCCTACCAGACCCTGGTCCATTAGCCCGGTCCTACCAGACTCTGTACTGTGGTGCTACGTTATTGTAGGACATCATACTGTTCATGAAGTACCAGATGTGAGAACTTCTTCCACTGCCGGCTGCAGACATAAATCTGAACAAAGTCTTCATAGCAAACAAAGAGCTTTAAGTGAAGAAGTAGAAACTCCTGCACGACGACTTGGAAACAAATCAAACCCGAGTGTCTCCTCCGCAAACCCGTAGGAGGACTGACTTTTCCGCCTCTCTCCCCGATCCAGTCGCTGTCCTAGCCTTAATTTCCCTCCCACACCTTCATCTTCATCACTCTCCCTTTTGACTTTTACACCTCACCCTCCCTCTGTGTCTCTTTGTCTCCATTTGTCATTCTAGCTCTAATTTCTTTCCACTGCCTCTCTCTCTTTCTCTCTCTGTATCTTTTATTCAATTTTAGCTTTTTAACCGTTGCGTTGTCCACGGATCAGATTCGACCCGCTGTCAGAAATACGGGGTAGTTTCAACCAAATTGCCCAAAAACAACATGGCCGCATGGTTCTTCAGGTGAATTTAATACATTTTATGGCCGTTAAAAGAAAAAGTTGAAATGAGTTAAAAACAGTGTTATAATAATTATAATAATATATAATAATACTAATAATAACAATAATAATAATAACACACACATACACACACACACACACACACACACATACACTCTCACACACACACATATACACATATACACACACACACATATACACATATACACACACACACATATACACACACATCTTTCCCCCTCCCTTTCTCCCCCTTGCCTCCACATTTTCCCTCCCTCCCTCCCTCCCGTTTCTCCCCTCCCTCCCCATTTTTGCCTCCCTCCCTCCCTACCTCTCTCCCCATTTCCCCCCATCTTTCCCTCCCTCCCTCCCCATTTCTCCACATTTTTCCCTCATTCCTTCCCTATCTCTCTCCCGCCTTCCCTCCCCATTTCTCCCCATCTCTCTCCCACCTTCCTTCTCTCCCTGTCCCTCCCTCCCTCCCTCTGTCTCTCCCCATTGCTCCCTTCCCTCCCACACCCTCCCCACCTCCCCATCTTTCCCTCCCTCCCTTTCTCCCTTCCTTCCCTCCTCATTTCTCCCCATCTTTCCCTCCCTCCTCCCTATCTCTCTCCCGCCCGCCCTCCCTCCCCATTTCTCCCTATCTCTCTCCCACCTCCCTTCTCTCCCTGTCCCTCCCTCCCTCCCCATTTCTCCCCATTTTTCCCTCTTTACCTCCCTATCCCTTTCCATCTCTCCCCATCTTTCCTTCCTGCCCTCTCTCACTTCCTCCCTATCTCTCCCCATCTCTCTCCAATCTTTCCTTCTCTCCCTCCCTCCCTCCCTCCCTCCCTCCCCTTTCGTCTCGCCATCATCTGTTATTAAACACAACATGAACAAAGCCAATTATCCAGCCACCGCCTCCTCCTCCTCCTCCTCCTCCTCTCTCCATCACTTTACATCACTTTGCTTTTTCTTTCCATAAAAGCCTTCGTTTCTCGGTGTCTCTTTCTCCAGTTCGCTCTCTCCATCCTTTCTCCCTCGCTCTCTGACGCCCACCACGGGAGTCCTGAGAGCCTCCAATCAATCAGCGTCTGAGAGGCTTTTATTCTTAGAGCGACTCCAGCCAAGTGGGAGGGAAATGGAGAGATGGACGGAAATGGAGAGGAGAGAAAGAGAGGGAGGGACAGTAAAACATTCACATTTTTAAATTATTTAGTTATATATACATTTATTTTTTGCATTGAATAACTACGTTTTCTGTTGAAACTTTTTCATATAGTGTCACCTATTTATTTTTAAAAATATATAAGTATTACTTTTTTTGCTTTCAATTCACTCCTTCAATACTTTTTTCTATATTCTTTAATTATTTACTTATTGATTAATTTATGTATATATATATGTTTTTTTAATCTTCTGCATACAATTGCCTATTGTTTTATCTGTATACATCATTTTATTATAATTTATATTAAAATATAATTTTTCTTATTTTTAAATATATATTTAGAATTTTTTTGCTTTCAATTCACTCCTTCAATACTTTTTTCTATATTCTTTAATTATTTACTTATTGATTAATTTATGTATATATATATTTATTCAATTTTAGAAATATATTTGTTGAATCTTCTGCATACAATTGCCTATTGTTTTATCTGTATACATCGTTTTATTATAATTTATATTAAAATATAATTTTTCTTATTTTTTAAATATATATTTAGAATATCTAATATACTTTTTCTGTATATTTTGTATATTTTTTTTTAAATATAATCATTTATTAAAATGTATAGAGAAGGAGATGGACAGATGTGGGATGGATGGATTGAAGAAGAAGAGAAAATGTAGATTAAATGGGAGAGAGGTTGAGATTGATGGAGTTACAGCGGGGAGGATAGAAGAAAGAATAGAAGGTAATTTGAGGAATAAAGGAGGTAAAGAGAAGCCGGACAGATGTAGGATGGATGGAGGAAGTTGGGGATGAGAAGATGGGGATGAAAGGAAGGAGAGGTTGAAATGTATGGAGGAAGAGAGGAGAAACAAAGGAGGAAAAGAGGTAACAGGGATGAAGAAATGGCGAAGTCTTGCAGAGTTGTCAGAGAAAGGACAAAAGCAGGTACAGAAGTTTCCGGCCGGTGTGCTGCTACGCTTTCCGGTCACCTTGGCAACGAGTTGCTAGTTGCTCAGCACCGGCATTCGTGTTTGGTTGGTCGGCGTGGTAACGGTTGACGGGGGCAACCCTTCCATTAGCATCTGGAAATAGCTCCACGCTGCAAAAATGATGCAGGAAGAGAGAGAGAGAGAGAGAGAGTTCACTGAGCTCCGGATGTGAGGAACTCTGAATTATCAGTTTATTATGACTAAACATCCCATAATATGCTCATTTTCAGGTGCATGTATTAGGGTTGCTACTAGCAACATGGCCACATGCTTTACTGTTCAGAAAACACATTGTTTTTCTCATACTGTCTGTCTAAATATGACATGAGAGGGGATAACACCAGAGCAGGGGGAATGAGAGGGGGAAACGCCCAAGCAGGGGGAATGAGAGGGGAAAACACCAGAGCAGGGGGAATGAGAGGGGGAACGCCCAAGCAGGGGGAATGAGAGGGGATAACACCAGAGCAGGGGGAATGAGAGGGGAAACGCCCAAGCAGGGGGAATGAGAGGGATAACACCAGAGCAGGGGGAATGAGAGGGGGAAACGCCCAAGCAGGGGGAATGAGAGGGGATAACACCAGAGCAGGGGGAATGAGAGGGGGAAACGCCCAAGCAGGGGGAATGAGAGGGGATAACACCAGAGCAGGGGAATGAGAGGGGAAACGCCCAAGCAGGGGGAATGAGAGGGGATAACACCAGAGCAGGGGGAATAAGAGGGGGAAACGCCCAAGCAGGGGGAATGAGAGGGGTAACACCAGAGCAGGGGGAATGAGAGGGGTAAACGCCCGAGCAGGGGGAATGAGAGGGGGAACACCAGAACAGGGGGAATGAGAGGGGAAAATACCCGAGCAGGCGGAATGAGAGGGGGAAATACCCGAGCACGGGGAATGAGAGAGGGAGACGCCCGAGCAGGGGGAATGTGAGGGGAAAACACCAGAGCAGGAAAAATGAGAGGGGAAACACCAGAGCAGGGGGAATGAGAGGGGGAAACGCCCAAGCAGGGGGAATGAGAGGGGATAACACCAGAGCAGGAGGAATGAGAGGGGGAAACGCCCAAGCAGGGGGAATGAGAGGGGAAAACACCAGAGCAGGGGGAATGAGAGGGGGAAACGCCCAAGCAGGGGGAATGAGAGGGGATAACACCAGAGCAGGGGAATAAGAGGGGAAACGCCCAAGCAGGGGAATGAGAGGGGTAACACCAGAGCAGGGGAATGAGAGGGGTAAACGCCGAGCAGGGGGAAGGAGAGGGGGAACACCAGAGCAGGGGAATGAGAGTGGAAAATACCCGAGCAGGCGGAATGAGAGGGGGAAATACCCGAGCACGGGGAATGAGAGAGGGAGACGCCCGAGCAGGGGGAATGAGAGGGGAAAACACCAGAGCAGGAAAAATGAGAGGGGAAACACCAGAGCAGGGGAATGAGAGGGGGAAACGCCCAAGCAGGGGGAATGAGAGGGGATAACACCAGAGCAGGGGGAATGAGAGGGGGAAACGCCCAAGCAGGGGGAATGAGAGGGGAAAACACCAGAGCAGGGGAATGAGAGGGGGAAACGCCCAAGCAGGGGGAATGAGAGGGGATAACACCAGAGCAGGGGGAATAAGAGGGGGAAACGCCCAAGCAGGGGGAATGAGAGGGGTAACACCAGAGCAGGGGGAATGAGAGGGGTAAACGCCCGAGCAGGGGGAATGAGAGGGGGAACACCAGAGCAGGGGGAATGAGAGGGGAAAATACCCGAGCAGGCGGAATGAGAGGGGGAAATACCCGAGCATGGGGAATGAGAGAGGGAGACGCCCGAGCAGGGGGAATGAGAGGGGAAAACACCAGAGCAGGAAAAATGGGGAAACACCAGAGCAGGGGGAATGAGAGAGGGAAACGGCCGAGCACGGGGAATGAGAGGGGGAAACGTAGCAAAAGATATTTGTTTTTAAACCAAAACGTAACAGTGTAATGTATCCTGAGTCTCTGCACCATCGTTGCAGCCGGGGAATGACTGTAACGGAACTGTAGCGACACCTTTTTCAAAACCGTACAGAAGTCCTGAAGGCTCGTTCAAAGGCTGTGAGACAGGGGACATGAGACAGGAGGGCATGAGACAGGAGGGCATGGGACAGGAGGGCATGGGACAGGAGGGCATGGGACAGGGGACATGAGACAGGAGGGTATGAGACAGGAGGGCATGAGACAAGAGGGCATGAGACAGGAGGGCATGGGACAGGGGACATGAGACAGGAGGGCATGAGACAGGGGACATGAGACAGGAGGGCATGAGACAGGGGACATGAGACAGAAGGGCATGAGACATGAAGGTATGAGACAGGGAGACATAAGACAGGAGGGCATGGGACAGAAGAGCATGAGACAGGGGACATGAGACAGGAGGGCATGAGACAGGGGACATAAGACAGAAGGGCATGAGACAGGAAGGCATGAGACAGGGGGACATGAGACAGGAGGGCATGAGACAGGGGACATGAGACAGGAGGGCATGAGACAGGGGACATGAGACAGAAGGGCATGAGACATGAAGGTATGAGACAGGGAGACATAAGACAGGAGGGCATGGGACAGAAGAGCATGAGACAGGGGACATGAGACAGGAGGGCATGAGACAGGGGACATAAGACAGAAGGGCATGAGACAGGAAGGCATGAGACAGGGGGACATGAGACAGGAGGGCATGAGACAGGGGACATAAGACAGAAGGGCATGAGACAGGAGGGCATGAGACAGGGGACATAAGACAGAAGGGCATGAGACAGGAAGGCATGAGACAGGGGGACATAAGACAGGAGGGCATGAGACAGGAGGGTATGAGACAAGAGGGCATGAGACAGGAGGGCATGGGACAGGGGACATGAGACAGGAGGGCATGAGACAGGGGACATGAGACAGGAGGGCATGAGACAGGGGACATAAGACAGGAGGGCATGAGACAGGGGACATAAGACAGGACACCGTGGCAACGACATATTTCAGTCTCTTCACATCTGCATCTTTGCTCCCCCGCTGAGGAAGTCCAAAAAAGGACTTGTTGGTCATTCATTGAGAAAAACACAGTCGCTGTTCCTCTCTCTCTGTCTCCCTCTCTCTCCCAATGTCTCTCTCTCTCTCTCTCTCTCTCTCTCTCTCTCTCTCTCTCTCTCTCTCTCCCTCTCTCTCTGTCTCTCTCTCTCTCCCAATGTCTCTCCCTCTCTGTCTTTCTCCCTTTCTCTCTCTCTCTCTCTCCATCTTTGTCTCTCCCTCTCCCTAACCCCCTCTCGCTTTCTCTCTCTCTCTCCCTCTCTCTCTGCCTCTCTCTCTCTCTCTCCCTATTTCTTTCCCTCTCTCCCTCTCTTCCCATTCTCTCTCTCTCTCTCTCCCTATTTCTCTCCCTCTCTCCCTCTCTTCCCATTTCTCTCTCTCTCTCTCCCCATTTCTCTCTCTCTCTCCCTCTCTCCCTATTTCTCTCCCTCTCTCCCTCTCTTCCCATTTCTCTCTCTCTCTCCCTCTCTCCCCATTTCTCTCTCTCTCCCTTTCTCCCTCTTTCTCTCCCTCTCTCCCTCTCTCTCCCTCTCTCTTCCCATCCCTCCGTCTCTCTCTCTTTCTACTTCTCTTCCCCTCCATCTCACCCTCTCTCTTTCTACCTGTCTCCCCTTCTCTCTCTCAATCTCTCCTTCTGTCTCTCTCTTTCTACTTCTCTCTCTCTCTTTCTCTCTCTCTCTCTCTCTCTCTCTCTCTCTCTCTCTCTTTACTTATTTTGTTGCTTTGAGATCTCTTTTGTTCAGGAAATGTGAAATGCGTTGTCTTGGCGACGGTTGTGCAGAGAAAATTGACACAGAAGCTGGAATAAAAAACAGGAGTTTCTGTTTGAGGATCAGAGAACGAGCGAGAACATCACGTTCAGATAAAGTGATAAACCACTTCTCAGTGGTGTAGTCCAGTTATTTATAGCGAGTGTCACCCCCGATGTGAGGAGAGGACAGATTTGAGTCGCGCATGCGTCACTTTGCGACAGGTAGCATATAAGATGCTAACGAGAGACTTCATTAATGTCAACACAGTAAAAATGGACCTACTGAACCAAGTTGGTTCACTGCTAGCTTAGCTACAAGTTAGCATCAAACACAACAAAGGCTGTCAGTTGAATGGTGTTTTGAGCTAACGTTAGCAATCATGCTATCATAAGTAGCTACAATGTTTCTAAAATGACAGCTAGCTTAGCTACAAGTTAGCATCCAACACAACAAAGACTGTCAGTTGAATGGTGTAGAAAAGACAAAAGTTTATTATTTTATGGATTTCACAAATTTCAGTATGACACATTATGTTGTGGATCGTTTAATCTGAGCATGCACGACTCACATCTGCACTCTCCTCCCATCGGGCAGAGACAGAGAGTATTAACCTGGACTGTGACCGTCCTCCCAGCCTCATTCCCAGTCCAGCTGTCCCACTCAGTGCCCCCCCTAGAGGCCCGGAGGACTTCCATCGTGTAATCTGGATGCAGCATTTCTGCTTTTCTTTTTGCATTGCGTCTGTATTTGCAGAGCGTTTGTGTATTTGGTTGTGTTGTGTGTATTTGGTTGTGTTGTGTGTATTTGGTTGTGTTGTGTGTATTTGCAGCGTTTGCTGAATGCTGCACGACTTTATTTAGCTTAAAAAGTTAGTAAGTCATTTTCTTGTTGTTGTTTTGCGACCAGGCAACCTTCAAAGGCTGGATGGAGATCATGTATGCAGCGGTGGATTCCCGAGCCGTAAGTTCAAGTGTGTGTGTGTGTGTGTGTGTGCGTGTGTGTGTGTGTGTGTGTGTGTGTGCGGTGCCTTAGGCAAGAGTTTAGCTATGTTTATTTATTTTTAAATATTTATCAGTTTCATTTATTTTCCGACTTGTTTGGTATTTCTTGACATTTTTGTCTTCTTTTGTCTTTTTTTTTTACATTTTAGCTACTGTTTTTTGCTGATTTTTGTCCGTGTGTGTGTGTGTGTGTGTGTGTGTGTGTGTGTGTGTGTGTGTGTGTGTGTGTGTGTGTGTGTGTGTGTCGCTGCCCAAGCCAACCCCAGGGGGACGAGATAGTCGGAAATAAAGAGTGTGATGGTTACCCTCATTAACGATTTCTGTGTGTGTGTGTGTGTGTGTGTGTGTGTGTGTGTGTGTGTGTGTGTGTGCGTGCGTGTGTGTGTGTGTGTGTGTGTGTGTGTGCTCCTGTGTTCAGGTGGAGGAGCAGCCTATCAAGGAGGTCAATCTGTACATGTACCTGTACTTCGTCATCTTCATCATCTTCGGCTCCTTCTTCACCCTCAATCTCTTCATCGGTGTCATCATCGATAACTTCAACCAGCAGAAGCGGAAGATGAGTACCAGAATAGAAGCAAATCACACATCAACACATCGCTGTGTCCATTTATTCATCCATCGATTACAGCCGATGCAGCTGAAAGGACTCAAACGACAGAGCAAACTAGAGATTTACAACAGGACGTCTAGTTTTCTACGTGATATAATCCTCGTGTTGTCTTCACTTTGTAGTACTGTTGTCGTGGGTCCTTCCTTCTTTCTACCGTCTTATGTTTTTGTCGCGTTTTTCAAAGATTTTATTAAGTTTTTGTCGCCTTTCCGCATTAGCGCTTAACCCTCGTGTTGTCTTCCCTTCCGGGACCTTCGTGTCCCTCGGGTCAAACTGACCCGGACTTATTTGGGGTTTTAAAAACAATTCTGAAATAAGATTTTACTTCATAATCTATCAACAAATATTGTCTTTATCTCCATTTCCAGCAGCTGAGATAACATCTATGTTCAGGGAATGAATCAGTCTCTACTAG
>JABXJD010000590.1:232500-245000 GCA_013375575.1 Percina caprodes | reverse complement strand
TGTATAAGATAGAAAGGTCTACGATACTTGTGTCTCGGTACAATATCATGATATTTAAGGTCTATATGAAGGTGTATAAGATAGAAAGGTCTACAATAGTTGTGTCTCGGTACGATATGATGATATTTAAGGTCTATATTAAGGTGTATAAGATAGAAAGGTCTACGATACTTGTGTCTCGGTACGATATCATGATATTTAAGGTCTATATGAAGGTGTATAAGATAGAAAGGTCTACGATACTTGTGTCTCGGTACGATATCATGATATTTAAGGTCTATATGAAGGTGTATAAGATAGAAAGGTCTACGATACTTGTGTCTCGGTACGATATCATGATATTTAAGGTCTATAAGAAGGTGTATAAGATAGAAAGGTCTACGATACTTGTGTCTCGGTACGATATCATGATATTTAAGGTCTATATGAAGGTCTATAAGATAGAAATGTGAGACATGATTTACATTTCTTTCTTCTTTTTTCCAGGTATCGTGCTTGCTGACATTATTGAGAAGTACTTTGTGTCGCCGACGCTGTTCCGGGTGATTCGACTGGCCCGTATTGGACGGGTTCTGCGTCTCATCAGAGGCGCTAAGGGCATCCGGACGTTACTGTTCGCCCTCATGATGTCCCTCCCCTCTCTTCAACATCGGGCTGCTCCTCTTCCTCGTCATGTTCATCTACGCCATCTTCGGCATGGCCAACTTTGCCTACGTGAAGCGGCAGTCGGGGATCGATGACATGTTCAACTTTGAGACGTTTGGGAACAGCATGATCTGCTTGTTCCAGATCACCACGTCGGCCGGCTGGGACAGCCTGCTCAGCCCCATCCTCAACAACTCCCCCGAGGAGTGCAACGCCAGCATCCCCACACCGGCACCACCGTGCGGGAACTGCGGCAACCCATCGGTGGGCATCACCTTCTTCGTCACCTACATCATCATCTCCTTCCTCATCGTGGTGAACATGTACATTGCCATCATTCTGGAGAACTTCAGCGTGGCCACGGAGGAGAGCACCGAGCCGCTGAGCGAGGACGACTTTGAGATGTTCTACGAGGTGTGGGAGAAGTTCGACCCCGAGGCCACGCAGTTCATTGAGTACGCCAAGCTGTCGGACTTCGCCGACTCGCTGTCGGAGCCGCTGCGCATCAGCAAGCCCAATAAGATCAAGCTGATCTCCATGGACCTGCCTATGGTCAGCGGGGACAAGATCCACTGCCTGGACATCCTCTTCGCCTTCACCAAGCGTGTGCTGGGCGAGTCGGGCGAGATGGATGCGCTCAAGCAGCAGATGGAGGAGAAGTTCATGATGGCCAACCCGTCCAAGATCTCCTATGAGCCGATCACGACGACCCTGAGGCGGAAACAGGAAGACGTCTCGGCCACGGTGATCCAGCGGTGCTACCGCAGACACCTGGTGAGGCGGCAGCTGAAGGCGGCGTCCTACTTGTACCGCCAGATCACCACGCCTCGGCACGTGGGCGAGGAAGACAGAGGCGAGGAAATGTTCGGGGAGGACGCGCCGGAGAAAGAAGGCCTCATCGCCGCTATGATGAGGGAAAACTACGGCTCCAGTTTGTTAGCGATCGAGCACTCCGAGACCTCGTCGCCACCGTCGTACGACAGCGTGACGCAAGCCACGTCGGAGATCTTTCACCCGCTCGCCGCCAAAACAGAAACGATAGCTGCCGACACGGCAGGAAGCGAAGCGAGCGAACAATCCCCGTCGTTGGTCGGCCCTGACGGACAGCAGGAAAGTGTACCATAGCGGGAACCAAAAAGCAAAAAAAAACCAATGTAACAAATACGGATGAACTCGTTTTGGGTGACGCCTGTTTGTTCTGTTGTTTACTGAATGTACCATGGCCGAGGAACGCTGAGGGGGCGGCGGAGGGAAGCTATGAGCGAGGGACTGCGGGAGGAGTCGAGCGAAGGAGCAGACAAAGTGGAATATTTACTACCTTTAATGTAACGTCCTGTTCCCTGCGGAGAGTCCTGGACTTAACGTTTTTGGACTTTCTTAAAGGGAAGCAAAAAAAACTGTAAAGACGGAGAGGGGAAACCCCCCCCATGTCTGCCTTTTTTGGAGTAAAAGACAGAAGCGTAGATCCCTTTTCGACCCTTCGAGTTTCTCGTGTCGACCACAGCCGAGGGTTCAGAACACTAACTGACCTTTGACCTTAGCTACAAAACAACTATATCAGATGTATCCATCATTTATTATCCAGGGAAGGGGGGGTGGGGGGTTGTGCCTTCCCACAGTTGATCGATATTCTCCGAGTACGCCTGGCTGTGAGAGAGGAGGAAGGAAAATAACGCCGACGTGATTTAAAAAAAAAAAACAAGTTTTCGTAGTAAAAGTATAACTTTGTTGATGTTACCAGTCTTTTAATAGCAGTACGATTATTACTATTTTTTATATTTTTTAGAGTAAGTTGAAGAAGATAAAAAAGCATAAGCAGCCTCTCTCTTTCGACTTCGGAGTGGCGCTCGCTTTGAGAAAGTGAACCTCCATGTTGCCATAGATGAGAGGAGAGGGTGCAGTCAGGATAAGTTAAAAAAAAAAAAACCTGAAAAGCAACTTCATCTGTTTTTGTTTGGCAGTTTTGCACTTTTACGTTTACATGTGCTGTCACTTTATCACACCATGGGCAAATACACACTGAAAAAGAGGCCAGGGTTTTATATTTTATTTTTCCTTTGAAAACCTTTTGAGATATCACCAAAAAAAAGGACTCATACAAGTGCATAATGAGATTTTTCTACACGCTCTCGGGCTCTTCCAACATGTGTTTTGCCCTGGTGGCAAACACCCTCGTGTCCGTCCGTTTTTACTCCGCGTGGTGATTTGTCTAGAAGTCAAGATTTAAAGTCAGTTTCTTTTTGCTTCACTTTGCTTTACGAACAAACCTGAACAGAAGCTTCCAGCTGCACTAACGCTTTGCATGAAGAGAAAATTAGGAGAATACTAGCATTTAATCAAGGCTGAGAGATCATCGATCATTGCAACGCATTCTCATGGACGGGTCCGTATTCCGTACGAAAACTTATGCACAACAACTCGTACGATATCCCACAAATCATGGCGTAACGACCAGTCCCATGACAGTTAAGTTTAGTGGTTGTTACCAAGGGAGTTAGCCTCTTCTTTCTAAGCGTAGCTCCCATGGCGCCATTTTAATGCTACCAAGCCATCACCTGCCGTTAGCATCCCATTGACTCCCGTTCAATTTGGTGCCACTTTGATTAATAGCAAATACTTTCCATCTGAAGCGTTTCCAGACTCTATTTGTCTGTTGTATATTTCTAAAGAAACACAACAATGTATAAAAGGTTCCATTACCTTGTATCTCATGTTATGGCTCCGAAGCAGACGTTTTTAAAAAAAATAGGCTAACGATTGCATCATAACCACGCGGCTTACTGTCGCATAGTCGACAAATCACCGTATTGTCAGGAGAAGCTCGCAGACAGTTTGGACTTACATCAGCTGTTTAGGTTTAATTACTAATGTTAACTAGCATGTTAATTAGCAGTAATTACCCTGTGCCTATGTTAATGTTAACTAGCACGTTAGTTAGCAGTAGCCTGTGCCTATGTTAATTTTAACTAGCATGTTAGCAGTAATTAACCTGTGCCTATGTTATCTCCTAACATATACCTACCTCTCCGTCTCTGCTGATGGGGAATGATTGAGATTTCTCTTGCACAGCTACCAGAAGACTTACAGCTTTCAGACAGGTTGCTCACGTCACATCTACGTCATCAAGCTCAGTTGGAGGCTGCGCAGTAACGCTCAGCATCACCGGGAAAGAGCTTCTAATAGACTTCACTGGTCTCTGTCCATAACAACGGGACCTGGTGGTCTATCTCTTTAACTGTCTATTGTTGTTACAGTTAAGTTTAGCCGACAAAAAGTCACCGTGAGGTTCACGGACATTTGAGCGGACATGGTAGTTCAGTTCAGCGGACGACAGTTGAGTTTAGACACCAAAACTACTAGTTAAGATAAGACTAAAGATCTTTACACTCTAATACAGCAGCAGTCAATGTGTTGAATACAAAAATAAATAATAAATACGTGGAATACATACGAAATTGTAAAGTGCTTTACTTTTCGTAGCAATATGTACAAATGGTTCATGAGAACAGCTTGATCGATGACATTTTGGTTTGGCAGGAATATCGTGCTCCGATATGTTGTGAAAAGTTGAGTTGAATCGAACAAAACGTGAATTTATTCTTATTCTCTTAAAGGTGCTGTCGGTAGGATTGTGAAGCTCCAGGTCTTTGCCAAAAAATGTAAAGCTTGCCGAATGAAGCTTCGTGAACCAGTCTTTATTTTCTGAGCTCTCTGTTCAACAATTGGTTGAGAATACACTGAATTGCAACGCCTCAGGCCTTTCTTATGAAACCAAGAGCGCCATCTAGTGGGCTCAGAAAATAAAGACACTGGTTCACGAAGCTTCATTTGGCCATCCAACCCGTTCTCACTCTGAAGGCGTAAAATACGGACGTTTGGTTAGTGTGCCTTTGTCGTTGTCGCTTTAACAAGCGCTGGTCGGGTGTTGTAAGGGGGAAATTCCTCGTAGGGAGGTTGGTTGGGGTGGTGGATGGGTCAAAAACAGGACTTTCACCCAGGAGAGCGGGGTTTGTGTCCCGCATGTGTCCTTAACCGTCCCGTTATTATTGCCGCATGTCACGGAACCGTAGGCCCACGACCAATTGCGTGTTATATGACGGTAAAGGTCTCCTTTACGTCATATAACAACGACAAAGGCACCTGACCAAACGTCCGTATTTTACGAGATGGAAGTGAGAATGTGTTGGGCCATCACTACAAAATGGTCTCTTTTTATTTAAATGACTTGCTTCATGTAGTTCTACTCAAACATAGGGTCAGTTTCAGCAAATATGACAGAAAGTTAGTTTATTAGTCTTACCTACTGCATCTTTAACCAAAACTCAAACGATTTAATTAAGCTTTGCTAAAAGACACATCTATTATGAAACATTGTTCATATCATAACACCTCAGGTTAGTTTAACCTTTTAACAAAGCAAAATAAATGTAGTTTAGTGTAGTTAAAGGACCAGACTGCTGGTTTGAGACAAGCTTGGCGAAGATGCAAATAAATAAACTCATAAACAAAGTGTGCAACAAACCATAAGTCTTTGCATTTTATACCAACTGAACAAAAAAACATATTCATGTAGGAATCCCTCACAGTTACTCCTTAGGCTTTTTTAACGCGTGAATAAAGTTGTTTCTCTTTTAGGGGATTTAATGTCGCTGCATGATATATTCAACGACTTTACTGACAAATCACCCGCTGTCATTATGTATCCGTCTGGTCTCGTTTTTGGCTCGGCGCACACGGGATCTTACACCTAAGTTTTGAGGCTGAGTGGGCGTAAGATCTTTAAAGGTGTCGAGCGACGTGCGACAATCAACTCAGCACATCAGCATTTGGTTTTATGAAAAGCTTGCGCTGATCTTTGGGTGTTTGATCCATTATCAGTCTCCTGGAAAAACCTCAATCTTTAATACACAAAACTGTTTCACCCACTGCAGCTCATTATTGGTGTAGAGACAACAGCTCAGATTCTTTCAAAATGTTTCAAGAAACAAGGGCTCTGCCGATAAAGATCAATCCGGACAAATTCCTGTGTAGCATTGCAAACGATACACTACCCGGTACTTAAACAATACACTACCTGGTACTCAAACAATACACTACCCGGTACTCAAACGATACACTACCCGGTACTCAAACAATACACTACCTGGTACTCAAACAATACACTACCCAGTACTCAAACGATACACTACCCGGTACTCAAACGATACACTACTTGGTACTCAATAGAATACACTACCCGGTACTCAAACAATACACTACCTGGTACTCAAACAATACACTACCCATTACTCAAACAATACACTACCTGGTACTCAAACGATACACTACCCGGTACTCAATAGAATACACTACCCGGTACTCAAACAATACACTACCTGGTACAATACACTACCCATTACTCAAACAATACACTACCCGGTACTCAAACGATACACTACCCGGTACTCAATAGAATACACTACCTGGTACTCAAACAATACACTACCCATTACTCAAACAATACACTACCCGGTACTCAAACGATACACTACCCGGTACTCAATAGAATACACTACCTGGTACTCAAACAATACACTACCCATTACTCAAACAATACACTACCCGGTACTCAAACGATACACTACCCGGTACTCAATAGAATACACTACCTGGTACTCAAACAATACACTACCCATTACTCAAACAATACACTACCCAATACGATATCATCACAATACTTATGCCACAATATGATATTATTGTGATTTTAAACATTCTGCAATATATTACAATTTATAACCTTTTCTCCAACTTCTAATGTTTCCCCAATTTCTAATGACGTCCCCAAAAGGAAACTTATCAACATCTGTTTCATCTAAAAAGAAACATTTCTCTGTTTGTTCATCTCACTTCAATGTTATTGCTGCAAAATGGGACAAACTGACCAACACATATATAATATATATAATAAAATATCCATACTTGGCGCCTGTGTATTGATACAGTATTGCCACTGAAAATATTGCGATACGATGCTGTATCGATTTCCCCCCCCCCCACCCCTCCCTGGTAACGATAAACCAGCTGTAAGTTATTTAAAAAACAGCTGCAGCTGAGCAGGTTTTTCCAGAACACTGACGTGATGATGCTAAAAGCTTTTCTGCTTCCTGTTTCTGCTAAATTATAAGAAGAGTTTCATTTCAAATGTGGGGAAATATGTTCTGATTCCTATTTAGATATAATGTAATTGTCCAGTTACGTTTTTTAATAAAGAAATGAGATACATGGTTAGAATGATTTGAGAAATGTACTTTTCTAGTGCAGGTAAAGCCAAAGTACAGGTGGCCACACTTTAAACGATGAAAACAAAACAAAGAAAATAGCGTTAGCCGTTAACACATGTAACTTATAAAGCATTCCACAGCAAATTTAAGATTTTGCAGAAAGAATCAGATTTTTAAACCAGTTTGAAAGGAAGCTCTTCAAAAACCCAAACACTGTGTTATTTATTAATTTATTTATTGACTTTGTTTTCTGGTTGGTTGCTTTATTTGATCTGAGATAGCTATTTTTATTTAAGGTGTTGCACGCTTTAGCGGCCTCCAGGAGGAGAAGCGGAGGCCGAGCGAGACGGATCTTTTGTCCATTTATTTTGCACAGAGAAACAAAAACAGGCCGCGTCTAGCAATAACGGTTTGCCAATACCTTGAGTTCCTAGGACAACACTAGACTTTCTAGAAGCGAGTTCTCACTGTATGCATCTGTGGAGTAATGTCTAAAAGCTGTGCCGGCGTCATCGGCACAGCTGCAGAACATAGACTGTATTATTATACTATTAATGGACAGAGCATGTGTGACGTCACCTATCGGTTGGTGGAGATGTGCTATGAGTTGTTGAGTTGGCCGTTACGGGCGCAGCCGTCCTAGTTGATGTGATGATTTTAGACAAGAGGGAGGAGAGAGAGAGGAAAGAGAGAGGAGAGAGGGAGGAGAGAGGGAGGAGGCCTTACACTCTACGTTACGTTACACACTTTCACTGTCAATCACATCATAGACGCCCTAAAACACCCCCTGCTTTATCGCAGATTTTAAAATCAACGACACTATAATTCAGCTAATGATCATTTTTGTGTTGCAGAAGACTTTAAACTAGCGATTGAGGCATAAACTCATTGTGAAAATGTTAATTAATCAAGTGAGACGTGGGTCACTTTCTCATAGACTTCTACAGAAACTGACCAACTTTTGCAACCACGTGTCGCCCCCTGCTGGAATTCAGATAGAAAACAGGTTTAAGGAGTCTCCCCCACATTCAGGTAGAAAAAAGGTTTAAGGAGTCTCCCCCAGCAGGAATTCAGATATTAAACAGGTTTAAGGAGTCTCCCCCTGCAGGAATTCAGATATTAAACAGGTTTAAGGAGTCTCCCCCTGCAGGAATTCAGATATTAAACAGGTTTAAGGAGTCTCCCCCTGCAGGAATTCAGATATTAAACAGGTTTAAGGCACTTCTGCATTTGCAGCACTCCGCTGAACCGGATGCTTTGTCCATTAATATTTACAGTCCCTAACCCAGGTGCATACAGTGGCGTGAGGCCGCTGTGAAGCAGTGTTCCCGCTTGTTTTCATTAAGATGAAGTGTCAAAGTGCGTTTGTGCAGTACAGCGTTTGATCAGTCTGCTTCGATCTCAATATTACGAACAACCTCTCTTTCTCTCTCTGTTGTTGTGGTCGCCCGAGGGATCTTTACTAAAAGCGCTTTACTAGACTAATTAAAAAAAATAAAAACAAAAAAAATAAGTAAACGATAAAAAAA
The DNA here is from genome assembly GCA_013375575.1 of Percina caprodes. NCBI lineage: Eukaryota > Metazoa > Chordata > Actinopteri > Perciformes > Percidae > Percina > Percina caprodes. Next base: position 236,563 of record JABXJD010000590.1, on the reverse strand, counting down.
AAAAAATACAATTTTACCGGCACCGTCTGGACTCTATTTCTACTAGATTCTATTGAGAATACATAACCATATAAACTAAGTCAATACTTAAGACACTGCTGAACTCTGCTGCGAGGCGTATTTCAGGTTGCAGTTGTGCTGAAGGGCTGTTTTCAGTAGCAATAGACCCAGAGTGTGCCTGCTACACATGAACCCTAACGCTCCAAGCCATGCTTTCCCATTGGTTGATTGATAATTTGCTTGGTTGATTGATGGTCTGGTTGATTCTTTGATTTCTTGACTGGCAGACTGAGTGATTATCTGATTGGTTTCCCATTTGGTTGGTTGGTTGGTTGGTTGGTTGGTTGATGAAAGGATTTTTATGCTTTTTGACAATGAACGAGGTTCGCGGCCCCCCTCCATCACCGCCGGGACTCTTCCTCGTTAAGTTGCCGAACAAACAGCACAGAAAGCTGATTGGCGGATTCTCCATTTTTAACTTTTAAATGGTCAGAAAGGGTTCAGGTTCACTAAAGTCTGCAGGAAAAAAGTGCACTTTGTCCCGTCAACAGATGCTTCTTTTACAACAGTGCCATGGATGTATAATCAAACCTGGAGACAGCGTTGGAGGCGGAGCTCCGATCATTCCTACGAGAGTTGTTCAGTGGTGCGTGAAGCCTTCATGGAGCCAAAAACGTCCCGACGATCGCCGCTGCTTCCGCACTGTGCGGCCCATAGAGCAGGTCAATGCATTCTCATGGGTTGTACGATATTCTGTATGTTCGTACGGAAACTTTAGGCCGTTGCTAGTTGAGGTTAGCCGACAAAAAGTGATGTGAAGTCATGTGGTGACGACAGTTAAGTTTAGACACCAAAACAACTATTAAGTTTAGGAAAACGATCGTGGTTTGGATTAAAATACTCCCAAAGAATGAACACGCGTTTCCTGGGTGAAAGTCTTTTGTTTTCCCCAGGAAGTGAACTCTGCCCCCCCCGCCCTACGCGGTCCACAACGCTCTCATACAGCAGCAATCAATGAGGTGCACACAGTAATAAATACGTGAAATACATACAAATTACACACTTTATTTTTCGTAGAGAAAGGTTTATGGTTTATTGGCATTTCTTTAAACCAATCCCAGTCGTCTTGGGCGGATGGAATTATGGCACCTCGGCAAAATAGCCTCTGGAAGGAAGTTGTTTTGGTGGAACATGTGTACGTTCAGAAGTAGTTTTAGTCGTCAACAGAAACTCAGATTGGACAGATAGTCTAGCTAGCTGTCTGGATTTACCCTGCAGAGATCTGAGGACCAGGTAACCATAGTCCTCAGAAATCAGCCGCAGGTTAGAGCGCCAACACAGAGACAGAGGACGGGGACGGACATCCGGCGTAATTGCCTGTGGCACTGGAGCAACCCCTGCAGAAAATGTCAATATAGACTAACTTGAACGGGGATTAAATGATATAACTAAGCGTCTCTTTTAGACTTTTCAAATGTTATCGGGCAGAATGGATCAAATTCTGACATTTTTCAGGGGTTGTGATGCTCAAAAAAATGTGTCCACTGATTTACAGGTGTCACTTTCGCCATGTTACTCTATGAGGAAAAGTCTTTTTGGGTCAGAGGGCATTACATTACGGACACAGGCGTTGCAATTCCACCTTTTGGCCGCTACGTGGAGTTTGGCTTCAAAGCCCAGCGCACTAGCTGAAACTAGCTGACTAGATCTCTTTATACATCCATGTTGCACAATATTACGTGAGTTACTGCAGAGGGGGAAACATGCACACAACTGCACTCACAGTGTCACTTTAGTGAATCTGGACATCAGACTCTGGTTTGCACTGAGCACAAAAACAACAACTAGCCGACATCTACCGTCAGTATCAGGACAGTAAACTGGCTCAGTTGGTTCACCTGAAGACTGAAAACCTGAACTTCACTCTGACTACTCACTAATGGCTGTATGAGGCGGGAAAGACCCAAAATGTCTGAGCAGGAAGAAGAAAGAAGTCACTTTCTTTCCTGTTCGGATGTGAAAATTGTAAGCAAAAATAAACTCTTATTTTGAAGGTGAACTGCCGTCTTTTGCCCTGAGCTGTGGGTCAGTCCATGTGGTGCTACCAAGGGGTTTGGAAGAGTCCATATTAAGATTGGAGGTGGGTGTTTTAACACACACTCGGACTGAGAATCTCCGCTCCTTCCTGCCTTCTCTTCCCCGTTTCAACAACCAAAAGCTGCTTTGTCACCTTCAAAACAACAACAGACATCTACAGAACCAACACGGAGGAAATGCAAAACGAGTTTCATTGTTCATTATTATGATTATTATTATTAATATTGTTACTAGTAACTGTGTGATAAATGCAATACAACAGTTATGTAAACAGGCATTGAGTGATGCTGTACCTTCTTTACAGTATGAGGATAATAACCATGATGTTTTTACTGTTTTCGTCGTCATGGGTTTGTTTTTGTTTTCCAGGCGTCCTCTCACTGCTTAAACCACCCTCGCCCCATTTACACCGCAACTGGTTTCACAACAGTTGTCAAACTGGTTTCGCCAGGTCTCCGGAATTCATATCAGTCCACCCCCACCCACACCCCCTGAAACCTCATATCTCGAGAAAGTTGCCTTTTTGCAGGACACAGAGGGGAGAATTGGTTGAATGTTTCCCGTCCTGACGCCTCATGAATCGTCTTTTAATCCAGCCAGAGTCCGTTAATAATGAAGATAAGAGCAGTGGTGTAGTCTGGGTGATACGCAGGTATAGGGAGCATACCCTCTAGGGCAGCGTTACGTAACGATTTGTTTTGGGAGAGAACTTTCACACTTAAAGGTGCTGTAAGCAGGATTGTGAAGATCCAGGACTTAGCCAAAAAATTTGACATCAACAGCTTCTCAGTCCCTCCTCCCTTTCTGCTAAAGGGAAAACGGTCCAAAACGGTCTCCTAAGCCCCTCCCCCTATGAGGGACAATGAATGCGTGTGCATGAGCAGTGATTGACATGCAGTTAGACACCACCTGGCCCTGATTGGTGCATCTGAACAGGGAGCGGTGGATTTTTGCAAATCCCACTACAGGCTGTAGGTGGAGCCAGAGGAGCCAGATTATTTTTTAATGACCTGCTTCATGTAGTTCTACTGGAACATACATGGGGTCAGTTTCAGCAAATATGACAGAAAGTTACCTACTGCACCTTTAAGTTCATAAATTCACCCCGTCTGTATTGCCTAGGAACAACAACACAGTTGCTTGGCGGTCCAATATATGAAAGTAGATATGTGTCTAATGCCAGGAGGAGGGGAAATGACAGTAGACTCACTCCAAAAACTAGACTACACCACTGGATAAGAGGTTTCTTTAAAGCACCTTTATTGTGTTTTTTGCTGGAAAGACGTCACAGTTAATGGCTGAAAACTTTGTAAGTTCAAAAGGAAAAAGAGAAGGAATTCAATCAAACTTAAAGGGGAACTACGCAGTTTTTTTAGCTTAATTTACCACGAACAACACCGGAGTCATTGGAATGGTTTTATGACTTTTTTCAGGTTGTATGGTGATCATCTCTAGTAGGGCGGGCACTATAGAGAAACCTGTAGGGGGGGCTCTATAGAGAAACTTGTAGGGGGGGGGGCTCTATAGAGAAACCTGTAGGGGGGGCTCTATAGAGAAACCTGTAGGGGGGGGGCTCTATAGAGAAACCTGCAAGCAAAAAGCGAGAAAACAGCAAAGAAATGGCCAAAACTGCATAGCGCCCCTTTAAATTTTACATTAAAAAGAAACCCTTCAGTCCAAATTTGAGTGTTTTTCGCTCCATCAGTAAGAACTGAATACTATTTTTAAAATGTGTAATGTTGACATATTTTTAAAGACTCACGAGACTTTCCTCCGAACTCGGTGGCTCTCTTCCTGCAACCGCTGGCCAAACCCGGTGAAACCGATCGGTGTAAAGGAGGCGAAAGCCGTGCCTCAGTGACCCCACCTTGGTGTTTTAGAGACAATAATAATAATGATTATGATATGGTTATATATAAATATATATATATATATATAAATATATATATATATTCTTTTTAGAACT
>JABXJD010000590.1:180000-222500 GCA_013375575.1 Percina caprodes | reverse complement strand
AGTAACTAGTAACTAAAGCTGTCAGATGAATGTAGTAGAGTAACTAAAGTAACTAGTAACTAAAGTAACTAGTAACTAAAGCTGTCAGATGAATGTAGTCGAGTAACTAAAGAAACTAGTAACTAAAGTAACTAGTAACTAAAGCTGTCAGATGAATGTAGTAGAGTAACTAAAGTAACTAGTAACTAAAGTAACTAGTAACTAAAGCTGTCAGATGAATGTAGTGGAGTAACTAAAGTAACTAGTAACTAAAGTAACTAGTAACTAAAGTAACTTGTAACTAAAGCTGTCAGATGAATGTAGAGGAGTAACTAAAGTAACTAGTAACTAAAGTAACTAGTAACTAAAGCTGTCAGATGAATGTAGTCGAGTAACTAAAGAAACTAGTAACTAAAGTAACTAGTAACTAAGGCTGCCAGATGAATGTATAGGAGTAACTAAAGTAATTAGTAACTAAAGAAACTAGTAACTAAAGTAACTAGTAACTAAGGCTGCCAGATGAATGTATAGGAGTAACTAAAGTAATTAGTAACTAAAGAAACTAGTAACTAAAGTAACTAGTAACTAAAGCTGTCAGATGAATGTAGTGGAGTAACTAAAGTAATTAGTAACTAAAGAAACTAGTAACTAAAGTAACTAGTAACTAAAGCTGTCAGATGAATGTAGTGGAGTAACTAAAGAAACTAGTAACTAAAGCAACTAGTAACTAAGGCTGTCAGATGAATGTATAGGAGTAACTGAAGTAACTAGTAACTAAAGTAACTAGTAACTAAAGCTGTCAGATGAATGTAGTGGAGTAACTAAAGAAACTAGTAACTAAAGTAACTTGTAACCAAAGAAACTAGTAACTAAAGTAACTTGTAACTAAAGAAACTAGTAACTAAAGTAACTAGTAACTAAAGTAACTAGTAACTATGGTAACTAGTAACTAAAGCTGTCAGATGAATGTAGTGGAGTAACTAAAGTAACTAGTAACTAAAGCTGTCATATAAATGTAGTGGAGTAACTAAAGTAACTAGTAACTAAAGTAACTATTTGTATGTACTTAGTTACATTCCCCCACTGTTTACATCCTGTAACATACGTTGTGACATACATGATTAAAGCTTACATACAACATACTAATAATGCAGTACTTCATGTTAAGATGCTGCAGGGGGCGCTGCTCCCATTATTTGTAATAAAACCTGAAGATGATCAATCATAACAATGTGTTGATGTTGTCATAATGATGATGTCATAATGATGATGTCATAACGACTTCCTCCTTATGATGCCAGTGAAAGGGGGAAGAGATTGTAAAATAGTTATATTGTGATGGGAATATTGTACTGTAGTTTGTCATTTTAATGTCATTAAAACATGCGCTTTAATGCATTAACTCTACCAATAAAGTTGATTAATAAAATTGTGTTAATTATTTATCCTCCTGTCACGTCTGCTCTCCGCCCCAGATGTTTTAAAACTCTTCTTCTGCTGCTGCCACGTTTTTGCTTCTTTCCAAAGAGAGTTACGAGGCTGGGAAGCTGTACCGCAACCCGATTGGTCTACAATCACAAGATCCCGCCTTTAGTCCCGCCTATGAGTGGATTCTCTGGCTGTGATTGGTCGGGTGTAAAGCCAATCACGGTTACTATGGACTTTGGCTTTGCTGGTATCCAAGTGTGGACGTGATTTTTTGGACAACTCGTAGCTTCATCAGTGAGAGTAGAGCACGTAAAGCGACGAAGCGCGTACTTCGTTCATGTTTTTGTCGTAATTACAGTTAAGCTAGCTTGTTAGCTCGTAGCTACACAACTGACGAATTGCATCGGAGAATTTGTGAAGCAATGGCCCAGAGAAAGACCCCCAAAACACACTCCAAAAAAGGTCAGTACCCCTTTCTTTGCTAGATCCTCCGGCGCGCCTGAATGCCCTCTGTACATAATTCATGTTTCTGCGTATTTAAAGTTGATTTCTATATCGGTAAGGACATATATCCGGCAGAACAAAACCAAAGATGTTTTCTGACTTATTTAAATATATTCTTTAATTCGGCTAACATACTGACACAAAATGCTACATAAACTACAGCTTTCACAGTTGGATCACCCATGGTTCCCACAGTCTCCTTCAGGCGAAAGTGCGTCCTCCTGGGCGTTTAAGCGCAGTCTTAAAACCGAATATTGTATTTAAGTAAAGACAATTTGTGTATTTTACACATGCCGAATTCAGCAGTGGTGGTCGTAAATGTATATTCACGTTGTAATTCGTTGTTTCCTTTGAATTTGCGTTGCCACCGAACATGAGTATCATAAACTGACATAATTCTGAATGGAGTCTGGTTTCACGTTCACGCGATGTAAGAAAACTGGGCTAGTTTAGCCTTTTTTTGCTAGCTGTCAACATATCCACAATATAGAGGACTTAAGCTATCCGACTTAACTGAATGGGTAAGTTTTAATCAAGGGATGCTCTGTGGGACGGTTAACTTGGTTAACTTGGTTAACTTGGTTGTCCAGCGGTAGCATGGAGGTGGCCCTGTAAATGAAAGCTAAGCTAACCTAGCTACCAGAGATGAGTTAATAGCTAACAAGCTATGAGACAGCAGTTGGATGTTGATGTTCTCGTGTTATTTGACTGTTTTTAGCCAATAAACTCCCTTCATACACCTTTATAAACCTGACACAGACATTTATTATTCCATAATCATAACATAGTTGTCTTGACCATTAATTGGTACAAACATGTTTGTACGTGTGTCCACACACGCGGAGACAGACACACACAGATGCACACACACACACACACACAGACAGACATACACACACACACAGACAGACAGACAGACAGACAGACAGACAGATGCACACAGTCAGACAGACTCAGATACACAGACAGACAGACACAGACACACACACAGACACACACACACACAGACACACACACACACAGACAGACATACACACACACACACAGACAGATGCACACAGACAGTCAGACAGACACACACACACAGACAGACAGACAGACAGACACACACAGACAGATGCACACAGACAGTCAGACAGACAGACAGACACACACAGACACACACAGACAGACATACACACACACACAGACAGATGCACACAGACAGACAGACACACACAGACAGACAGACAGACAGACACAGACAGACACAGACAGACAGACAGACAGACATACACACAGACAGATACACAGACAGACAGACAGACAGACAGACAGACAGACAGACAGACAGAGACAGACAGACAGACAGACAGACACACACAGACAGATGCACACAGACAGACAGACAGACACACACAGACAGACAGACAGACAGACACAGACAGACAGACAGACAGACACAGACATACACACAGACACACACACAGATACACAGACAGACAGACAGACATACACACAGACACACACACAGATACACAGACAGACAGACAGACAGACAGACATACACACAGACAGACAGATGCACACAGACAGATATACACACACACACACACACACACACACACACACACAGAGAGAATACTGATTTCTGGAGGAACAATAGTCTACACAGCTTTTTATTTACCTGGATAGGTAATCACCAGCCAATGAGGATAGTAGATGTTAAAGCTACCAGCCAATCAGATTTTCCAGCAGCCTAATGTTGTTTTTTTCAAACTAACTTTACTTGAATGTCAGTTCGACATTATTTCGTTTGTCGTCTTTCATTCAGCGGAGCTCGTAATCGATACCACAAGCGCTAGGCACGTAGCCAACCGTTGTAGACACGTCCCAACATGGTGTTTTATGGGAAATGTAGGATTAATACAACATGTCTCCGAGCCAAACGCACACAAAACGGCCCAAATTTCATCACCAGCCAGATTGGCTAGTCCCTTTTACAATGTTACCCACAAAACTTAATCTTTACCCTTAAAGGAGAATTACGGTCGATTTCAACATGTAGCGTTGTTGTTGTTGTTGTTGTTGTTGTTGTTGTAGTAGTAGTAGTACATGTGGAGATCTGTCAGTAGAGAGAGAAACTAACCAATCGGTGCTGCCGACACCGTGTTATCCTCCTGCTAGCGTTAGCACCCAGCAGACTTAAACAGGGCAAGTTATAAACGTGTTTTTAGCCTCTAAACATGCTCATAATGTCATTAAAAGTGCCCCCCCCCACTCTACCCCCCCCCCCATGTGCAGTGATTCCTTCTGAGTGAACACAGTGACTCTGACTGCTGGAGATGTGACAGAAATGCATGAAAGTTGTGTTAATTCAGCTGTGTGTAGTTCCTGTGTTGATACTGCGAGGAGAGCTTAGGGACCGTCTACAAACTACAGCACAGAAAAGAGATAAAACATATTTTCAAAAATAAGCATATGCTTATTTTTGAAAAGTAAGAGCTGTAGTACAACTGGCAGGAGATTGAGGTAAGTTTTGGAGACACTACCTTATTTAATCATTATATTTACAGCCTCCATATTGTAGTTTTATCTCTTTTCTGTGTTGTAGTTTGTAGACGGTCCCTAAGCGCTCTGTCTCTCTCAACACAGGAACTATACAACGCTGAATTAACACAACTTTCATGCATTTTATTTCACATCTCCTTCTAAGAATGGATTATTTTTCCTTCTGATGTGTACATGTCTGGAGACTTTTAACCGTCGTGTTGTCTTCCCGCCGACCTGCAAAATTTTAGTTTTTCTGAGTAAAAATTTCAAATGAAAAATTGTCGTCTTTTTTTACCCTTTTGTGTCTTTCCCTCAATGTTTTTGTCACGTTTTGTCGACTTTTTCTGAGCCTTTTGAAAGAAAATCCAAATTTTGAAAGCATTTTCTTTCTTTCTTTTTTACATTTATCACTTTTTTTCACATTTTAGTCACTTTTATTGACATTTTTCTCTTTTTCTTACACTTTTTTTTAAAAGTTCTTTTACCAATTGTTTTTTCTCCAAATGCTATAAAACTGACAAAAACAGCCAAATTCAATGAAAGTGGTGAACTGATTATTTATGGTGTGTGTGTGTGTGTGTGTGTGTGTGTGTGTGTGTGTGTGTGTGTGTGTGTGTGTGTGTGTGTGTGTGTGTGTGTGTGTGTGTGTGTGTGTGTGTGTGTGTGTGTGTGTGTGTGTGTGTGTGTGTGTGTGTGTGTGTGTGTGTGTGTGTGTGTGTGTGTGTGTGTGTGTGTGTGTGTGTGTGTGTGTGTGTGTGTGTGTGTGTGTGTGTGTGTGTGTGTGTTGTACAGACAGGTTGTTGTTGTTATTCAGCCTGCAGAAGAAGATGCAAATCAGGGAGAGTTTCATCCTCATGACAGCTTGTAGTTCATCTTCAAGCGGCTTCAAGTTTTATAAAGAAAATGCTGCATTTGTTGTTGAACTTATGGCTGCTTGATTATGGAAACAAGGTTCCACATTAACATTAGATCTTAGATTAGAGAAGATTGGATTCAACTTTATTATCATTACACAAGTAGGGACAACTTGACCTGAAGTCTCTTTATATAGACCTTAGTGGTCCCTAATACTGTATCTGAAGTCTCTTTTATATAGACCTTAGTGGTCCCTAATACTGTATCTGAAGTCTCTTTTATATAGACCTTAGTGGTCCCTAATACTGTATCTGAAGTCTCTTTTATATAGACCTTAGTGGTCCCTAATACTGTATCTGAAGTCTCTTTTATATAGACCTTAGTGGTCCCTAATACTGTATCTGAAGTCTCTTTTATATAGACCTTAGTGGTCCCTAATACTGTATCTGAAGTCTCTTTTATATAGACCTTAGTGGTCCCTAATACTGTATCTGAAGTCTCTTTATATAGACCTTAGTGGTCCCCTAATACTGTATCTGAAGTCTCTTTATATAGACCTTAGTGGTCCCTAATACTGTATCTGAAGTCTCTTTTATATAGACCTTAGTGGTCCCCTAATACTGTATCTGAAGTCTCTTTATATAGACCTTAGTGGTCCCTAATACTGTATCTGAAGTCTCTTTATATAGACCTTAGTGGTCCCCTAATACTGTATCTGAAGTCTCTTTATATAGACCTTAGTGGTCCCTAATACTGTATCTGAGTCTCCCATCAGCATTCCTGGATGGAGAACAGCGTGCTCTGGTTTATTGGTATATCTTTAAACAAGTGCTGTCAGTTAAATGCGTTATTAACGGCGTTAACGCAAACCCGTTTTAACGGCGTCAGTTTTTTATCGTGAGATTAACGTTCTTTTTGGCCTAGCAGACTTTGTAGTTCTTTTCACATGCTGTTGCAACAACTAGTAACATTAGAAAAACTACAACACCCACCGGATCTAGCTAGACCGGCGTCTGGGCTCGCGAGCCGGCCAGAGAGCAGTAACGTTACGTTTTGAGTGGACGGCGAGCGCGAGACGCCGACATGGACGCCAATAAGATTCTGGATGGAAAGTTGGCAAATGTTCCAGTGACGAGACCAAAGTGGTCTGTGTGTCTGGTCGTTGTGAACTGAGAGATCATCGCTGCACGTCCAGTCTGAAATACCCCACCCACCCCCCCAAGTCTGAAATACCACCAGATGGCCAAGCACACAGCTGATGCCAACCCCAGACAGAGGCCCAGGGACAGAGGCCCAGGGACAGAGGCCCAGAGACAGAGGCCCAGAGACAGAGGGACGGAGGCCCAGAGACAGAGGGACAGAAACAGAGGGACAGAGACAGAGGGACAGAAACAGAGGCCCAGAGACGGAGGGACAGAGACAGAGGGACAGAGGCCCAGAGACAGAGGGACAGGGACAGAGGCCCAGAGACAGAGGGACGGAGGGACAGAGGGACAGAGGCCCAGGGACAGGGACAGAGGCCCAGGGACAGAGGGACAGGGACAGAGGCCCAGAGACAGAGGGACAGGGACGGAGGCCCAGAGACAGAGGGACAGGGACGGAGGCCCAGAGACAGAGGCCCAGAGACAGAGGGACAGAGACAGAGGCCCAGAGACAGAGGGACAGGGACAGAGGCCCAGAGACAGAGGGACGGAGGCCCAGAGACAGAGGGACGGAGGGACAGAGGGATGGAGGGACAGGGACAGAGGCCCAGGGACAGAGGGACGGAGGGACAGAGACAGAGGGACAGGGACAGAGGGACGGAGGCCCAGAGACAGAGGGACGGAGGGACAGAGACAGAGGGACAAAAGAAATGACACGTCGTTGATATAGAATATATATTTGCCATGACATGCTTTAGCATTCAATTTATGTAAAAGAACCGGCAAGTGTGTGTGTGTGTGTGTGTGTGTGTGTGTGTGTGTGTGTGTGTGTGTGTGTGTGTGTGTGTGTGTGTGTGTGTGTGTGTGTGTGTGTGTGTGTGTGTGTGTACAGTATGTATACATGTGTGTGTATATACTGTACGTGTGTATATACATTATGCATTTGTGTGTGTACAGTATGTATATGTGTGTGTGTATACTGTACGTGTGTGTGTATACATTATGTATTTGTGTGTGTGTGTGTGTATACTGTACGTGTGTGTGTATACAGTATATATTTATGTGTGTACAGTATGTATACGTGTGTGTGTATACTGTACGTGTGTGTGTATGCATTATGTATTTATGTGTGTGTATGTGTGTGTGTGTATACTGTACGTGTGTGTGTATACATTATGTATTTGTGTGTGTACAGTATGTATACGTGTGTGTATACTGTACGTGTGTGTATATACATTATGTATTTATGTGTGTGTGTGTGTATACTGTACGTGTGTGTGTATACATTATGTATTTGTGTGTGTGTGTATACTGTACGTGTGTGTGTGTGTGTATACTGTACGTGTGTGTGTATACTGTACGTGTGTGTGTGTGTGTATACATTATGTATTTATGTGTGTGTGAGAACAAACAAGTGTCAAGGTTATTTGGTGGGCTATTCTGTCCTCTGGCATTTCAAACACACACACACACACACACACACACACACACAGACTGTGTCCCCTGGTTTGTCAGCTCTAATAATAGTGTGGATCAGGTTCTAGACTAACGGTGGACTGTAGAGCTGCGAGGAAGAGGAGGAGTTCTCTCTTTCTCCTTCTTCACTCACTCTGTCCGTCCTCCTCGCTCGCTGCTTTCCTCATTCAACGATCAAAACGTACGAATATTTGTTCTTTGGGATTGTTTTCGTCTCTTTGCAGCACCTCATTGATTAATTACTTATACTTTTAATACTTTTTTAGTACTTTGTCATGTTTTTTGGACAGTTTTAAATACTTTTGGTGCTTCAATTCGTCTTTTTTCAATCTGGTTTTATCTGGTACTTAAACTTCGTGTGTTCGTCGCTTCCTATTCTGAAATTAATATTCTAAATTCATTTTTATGGCGGTTTAGTGTGCAGCGCACGGTGTGTGTCTGCCGTCTGGCCTGGTTCTGGCCCGGTTCTGGCCCGGCTCGGCCCTGTTTTGGGGGTTTTGGCTGAGATCGGAGACAGTCCATGCAGCGCTACCGCCATTATGGCTCCTCCTACACCTCCTCCCCCTCCTCCGCGCCCGTAGAGGAGATCCACGCTGATGAGGAAGAGGAAGAGGTGTTCACTGAAGAGGAGGTGTATGAGGAGGAGGCGGAGCTGCTGACACAGGAGGAGGCGGAGCCTGCGGTACAGGAGACAGGTAGGATCGGTTAATTTTGACCTGGTTTGATTCGGTTCTTCGGGGAAATGCATCATTTGCACGTCATTGAATACTAGGGCTGCAGAATATATCGTTTTTTTATCATCATCGCAATATCAGCAGTTGCTTTATTTTAAAGTCAGCTTTATTGTCAATTTCTTCACATGTCAAGACATACAAAGAAATCGAAATTGCGTTTCCCTCTATCCCACGGTGGAGACAAGACATATTTTACACAGACAAACATAACATTTAAGTAAACAATATAAAAAGTAAAAAAAGTAAAAATAAGAAGGCACATACAATGAAGAAAATAAGAGCAGCAAAATTTGAATTGATCATCGCAAAACTCATCGAAAGACACAATTTCAGGAGAAAACTGCACTTTAAAATGTCGGTCATTCTCTTTTTTATTTTTTTTTACTGTGTTTTTTGTGTTCAGTTAATTGTTTCTAACTAGAGCCTGATCGATACAGGATTTTTAAGGCCGATACCGATAAGAATATTTGGTTATTTAAGAATCTGAGATGCCGATATATCGGCATATCACGGCGGATGCAGGAAAAACTGCAGATGAGACGTACAGGACGACCTAAATTGAGGACAGCTACATTATTTTAGGTGCAATAAGTACTTTATCAAACTGTATGAATATGTCCCAGCCCAGGATAGGAAATTATGCCTTTATGTTAGATTATCAAGACCCCCCCCCCCACTACAGCAATGTCCACGAGTAGGCAGCCATGAATAGGACAGGATAGGATCATAGAGACACAGCAATTCCTGTTTTTCACCTTTTTATGGGGCAAAAAAGTGTCTGGTAAAAAGTGACAGTGGCAGGTGGTGTAAAGAGTTAACTCAAGGCCCCCCCCCCCTCTCTTATCTGGCCTGGTTTGGCTCGCTTAGGAGGCGTTAATGAGGAGGAGTCTGCACAGATGAAGGAGGAAGTGCAGCCTGTCGTCCAGGAGACGGGTTTGAAAGGTCTGTGAGCTTGGTTTGGCATGGATTGGTTTGGTTTGGCACGGATTGTTTTGGTTTGGCATGGTTACTGGGGGTGTTTATGAGGAGTAAAGCTCCTTCTTACGTTGCTGGATATATGTGTGGGACTTGTTTTGTTTAGTAGCTCAACGTGGTTTAACTTTCTTAAGCCGAGTGGCGAGCTATTTGAGCCGCGTTGTTTGGAAGAAGCCAGAAAGAGAGTCAAATTCAAAAGACTTCACCGTTGAAGTTGTCAAACCTCGGTGTTGTACTTGGCGAATTAATCTGAATTATCGTATCGGGGTGTTTTGTTGTTGCTCCCGTCAGCCATTACAAGTACAGGTGCCAACCATGTGTGACGGCTGGTTGGTGGAGATCCGCTATGAGTCGTCGAGTTGGCCGTTACGGGCGCAGCCGTCCTGGTTGATGTGACGATTGTAGATGAGAGAGGGATGAGGGAGGGCAGAGGGCGGAGGGAGGGCAGAGGGAGTGAGGAGAGAGGGAGGAGTGAGGGCGAAGAGAGGGCGGAGAGAGGGCAGAGTGAGGAGAGAGGGCAGAGGGAGGAGGGAGGGCGGAGAGAGGGAGGAGGGAGGGCGGAGAGAGGGAGGAGGGAGGGCGGAGAGAGGGAGGAGGGAGGGCGGAGAGAGGGAGGAGTGAGGGCGGAGAGAGGAGAGAGGGAGGAGTGAGAGAGGAGGGAGGGCAGAGGGAGGGCGGAGAGAGGGCGGAGAGAGGGAGGAGAGAGGAGAGAGGGCAGAGGGAGGAGAGAGGGAGGAGGGAGGGCGGAGAGAGGGAGGAGTGAGCGCGGAGAGAGGGAGGAGTGAGGGCGGAGAGAGGAGAGAGGGCAGAGGGAGGAGGGAGGAGTGAGGGCGAAGAGAGGGAGGAGTGAGGGCGGAGAGAGGGCAGAGTGAGGAGAGAGGGCAGAGGGAGGAGGGAGGAGTGAGGGCGAGAGGGAGGAGTGAGGGCGGAGAGAGGGCAGAGTGAGGAGAGAGGGCAGAGGGAGGAGGGAGGAGGGAGGGCGGAGAGAGGGAGGAGTGAGGGCGGAGAGAGGGCAGAGGGAGGAGGGAGGGCGGAGAGAGGGCAGAGTGAGGAGAGAGGGCAGAGGGAGGAGGGAGGAGTGAGGGCGGAGAGAGGGAGGAGGGAGGGCGGAGAGAGGGCAGAGTGAGGAGAGAGGGCAGAGGGAGGAGGGAGGAGTGAGGGCGGAGAGAGGGAGGAGGGAGGGCGGAGAGAGGAGAAAGGGAGGAGTGAGGGCGGAGAGAGGAGGGAGGGAGGAGAGAGGGAGGAGTGAGGGCGGAGAGAGGGCAGAGTGAGGAGAGAGGGCAGAGGGAGGAGGGAGGAGTGAGGGCGGAGAGAGGGAGGAGGGAGGGCGGAGAGAGGAGAAAGGGAGGAGTGAGGGCGGAGAGAGGAGGGAGGGAGGAGAGGGAGGAGTGAGGGCGAAGAGAGGGAGGAGTGAGGGCGGAGAGAGGAGAGAGGGCAGAGGGAGGGCGGAGAGAGGGCAGAGGGAGGAGTGAGGGAGGAGTGAGGGCGGAGAGAGGGCAGAGGGAGGAAGGAGGGAGGGAGGAGAGAGGGAGGATTGAGAGAGATGAGAGGGAGGAGTGAGGGCGGAGAGAGGAGAGAGGGCAGAGGGAGGGAGGAGAGAGGGAGGAGTGAGGGCGAAGAGAGGGAGGAGTGAGGGCGGAGAGAGGGAGGAGGGAGGGCGGAGAGAGGGAGGAGGGAGGGCGGAGAGAGGGAGGAGGGAGGAGAGAGGGCAGAGGGAGGGCGGAGAGAGGGCGGAGAGAGGAAGGAGAGAGGGCGAAGAGAGGGCAGAGGGAGGAAGGAGGGAGGGAGGAGAGAGGGAGGATTGAGAGAGGAGAGAGAGGGAGGAGTGAGAGAGGAGAGAGAGGGAGGAGCCCTTACACTCTACGTTACACACTTTCACTGTCATCACATCATAGCCCCGCCCTCAAACACCCCCCTGATTTATCTCTGATTTTAAAATCAATGAGTCCATATTTCAAAAAATTATCATTCTGTGTTGCAGAAGACTGAAAACTAGCGATTGAGACATAAACTAAAACATAAAGTAATTATAAAAATGTTGACTGAGGTAATAAATCAAGTGAGAAGTTGGTCACTTTCTCACAGACTTCTACAGAAACGTGTCGCCCCCTGCTGGATGTCAGATAGAAAGACGGTTTAAGGCACTTCTGCATTTGCAGCACTTCGCCAAATGGATGCGTTGTCCATTATTTTCAGGTTTTATTTTAAGTCCATCCATCCATCCATCTCCGTCCCCCTTATCCGGTATCGGGTCTCGGGGGCAGCAGCTCCAGCAGGGGACCCCAAACTTCCCTTTCCCGAGCCACATCAACCAGCTCCGACTGGGGGATCCCGAGGCGTTCCCAGGCCAGGTTGGAGATATAATCTCTCCACCTAGTCCTGGGTCTTCCCTGAGGCCTCCTCCCAGCTGGACGTGCCTGGACCACCTCCCTAGGGAGGCGCCCAGGAGGCATCCTCACCAGATGCCCGAACCACCTCAACTGGCTCCTTTAGACGTGAAGGAGCAGCAGCTCTACTCCGAGCTCCTCTCGGATGACTGAGCTTCTCACCCGATCTCTAAGGGAGACGCCAGCCCCCCCGAGGAAACCCATTTCGGCCGCTTGTACCCCTTATTTTAAGTCTTTTAAAGTTATTACATGCTGTCTCAGCTAGCGGCTAGCCAAATAAGCCGTTAGCTAAACAAACGTTAGCTTCCTTTATTCAGTGGTGCGCCGTGGTTTATGGGAAGAGTAGTTCCTACGCTCAATAATGGAAATATGTACACAGTCTTGTACCTTTTTTTTTTTTTTAGAGTTTTTTTGGATTTGTTTTTTTCACTCTAAATATTATTTTGTATGTTTATGAGGCACGTTGTAGATAATTAGCCTAAGGCATGGTCTAAAACTCTTTATATTCGTATTTTTCCACACTTCAATGGGAGAACTGAATGGGAACGAGGAGGGGCGGGACTGTTGAGCTCCATAAACCCTACTTTTGAATAAAACCTTTCAGCAAACGCGTGTTGTCGGAAACCTCGCGGATGTCTTCACGTTGCATCTCTGCGATAAAGAAACCATTCCCGGGATTCATTGCTTTTAGAAAAACCCACTTTTGCACCAAGAGTCTAATGACAGACCAGGCTGCTTCAGGTTTATGTACATTGGTTGTTGTCGTAGGACAAACAGCTGTTGTGTGTCTCTCTCTCTCTCTCTCTCTCTCTCTCTCTCTCTCTCTCTCTCTCTCTTTCTCTCTGTGTGTCAGGGTCATGTTGTCTCTCACTCTATTCCTGGGTCGGCCTGCCCTTTCCGGCTGTCACCATATTGTCATCTTGTTGTGTGGCCCATGGATACATACTTGATATTCTAATAGAAAGAATATGTAGCTCCAAGGGTGTAACTTTGGGGGGAGGGGGGGGGGTTGAGATCTACTACTATCTAGGGAGGCGCCTGTTCATGTCTGCATGTATTGATATAAGCGAAAAACATAAAAATAATTCACAAAAAAACAGACCAAAATGTTGGGGGGTAAAAATGCGTCTAAAACGTCAAATTGTCCCCAAAACACCTTTTTAAAAAAAATCAATAAAAAAATCATTGAAATCATAAAAACATTGAAAAAAAGCAGATTTTGGGTTGTGTCCCTTCCTTTCTGAATGGGGAGGGAGCCTGTAATGGCCCTGACACACCAACCCGACGGCCTCATGTCTGCAAGTATTGATATGAGTGCAAAAAGAGACATAAATGTTGGAAAATGCAAGAAAAACGTATGGAATTGTGTGTGTGTGTGTGTGTGTGTGTGTGTGTGTGTGTGTGTGTGTGTGTGTGTAACAAGCATAGTGTGTGTCCCTGTGTGTGTAACAAGCATAGTGTGCGTCCCTGTTTGTGTAAGAATCATAGTGTGCATCCCTGTGTGTCAAGCATAGTGTGTGTGTGTGTGTGTGTGTGTGTGTGTGTGTGTGTGTGTGTGTGTGTGTGTGTGTGTGTGTGTGTGTGTGTGTGTGTCAAGCATAGTGTGTGTGTGTGTGTGTGTCAAGCATAGTGTGTGTGTGTGTGTGTGTGTGTGTGTGTGTGTGTGTCAAGCATAGTGTGTGTGTGTGTGTGTGTGTGTGTGTGTCAAGCATAGTGTGTGTGTGTGTGTGTGTGTGTGTGTGTGTGTCAAGCATAGTGTGTGTGTGTGTGTGTGTGTGTGTCAAGCATAGTGTGTGTGTGTGTGTGTGTGTGTGTGTGTGTGTGTCAAGCATAGTGTGTGTGTGTGTGTGTGTGTGTGTGTGTCAAGCATAGTGTGTGTGTGTGTGTCAAGCATAGTGTGTGTGTGTGTGTGTGTGTGTGTCAAGCATAGTGTGCATCCCTGTGTGTCAAGCATTGTGTGTGTGTGTGTGTGTGTCAAGCATAGTGTGTGTGTGTGTGTGTGTCAAGCATAGTGTGTGTGTGTGTGTGTGTCAAGCATTGTGTGTGTGTGTGTGTCAAGCATAGTGTGTGTGTGTGTGTGTGTCAAGCATAGTGTGTGTCCCTGTTTGTGTAAGAAGCATAATGTGCGTCCCTGTGTGTCAAGCATAGTGTGTGTGTGTGTGTGTCAAGCATTGTGTGTGTGTGTGTGTCAAGCATAGTGTGTGTGTGTGTGTGTGTCAAGCATAGTGTGTGTGTGTGTGTGTGTGTGTGTCAAGCATAGTGTGCGTCCCTGTTTGTGTAAGAAGCATAATGTGCGTCCCTGTGTGTCAAGCATAGTGTGTGTGTGTGTGTGTGTGTAACAAACATAGTGTGCGTCCCTGTGTACGAGCCTAGAAGCATTTCACTAATTCTCTGTTAAAATAACAATGAAATGATGCGTTATTGACTTTAGAGGTTTTTGTTGGTCAATGGTGCGTTCACTTCCCGCTGCCTCAAGATACTTAAAATACTATACAATACTCCCAGAATGCACCTGAACACACCTCCCTGTAAGACAAGCATGCCCAGAATGCACCTGAACACACCTCCCTGTAAGACCAGCACGCCCAGAATGCACCTGAACACACCTCCCTGTAAGACCAGCACGCCCAGAATGCACCTGAACACACCTCCCTGTAAGACCAGCACGCCCAGAATGCACCTGAACACACCTCCCTGTAAGACCGGCACGCCCAGAATGCACCTGAACACACCTCCCTGTAAGACCGGCACGCCCAGAATGCACCTGAACACACCTCCCTGTAAGACCGGCACGCCCAGAATGCACCTGAACACACCTCCCTGTAAGACCAGCACGCCCAGAATGCACCTGAACACACCTCCCTGTAAGACCAGCACGCCCAGAATGCACCTGAACACACCTCCCTGTAAGACCGGCACGCCCAGAATGCACCTGAACACACCTCCCTGTAAGACCGGCACGCCCAGAATGCACCTGAACACACCTCCCTGTAAGACCGGCACGCCCAGAATGCACCTGAACACAACTCCCTGTAAGACCGGCACGCCCAGAATGCACCTGAACACACCTCCCTGTAAGACCGGCACGCCCAGAATGCACCTGAACACACCTCCCTGTAAGACCAGCACGCCCAGAATGCACCTGAACACACCATTTTAATGCTATGTTTCATGTCCTCAGAGGGGAAGACAACGCCGGTGGAAAGCAAGAATGGAAAGAGGACGGAGAGAGCAGCAGCCGGAGGAGGAGGCGGAGGCGGAGATGGGGCAGCAGCAGGAGGCTCTAAGTACTCAATGTTTACCTGGTTTGTGGTCCTGGCTCTGCTGGGGGTCTGGAGCTCCGTGGCCGTGGTCTACTTCGACATCGTGGACTACGACAGCGTCATCGGTGAGTTAGATGAGTTCCATCAATCAGTGTCATTTTACAGGCGTCAAGTATTGATCTTTTATTATATATTATATACTATGTGTTGGTCAGTTTGTCCCATTTTTGCAGCAATAACATTAAAGTGAGATGAACAAACAGAGAAATTTATAATTTTAGATAAAACCGATGACTAAGTTTCCTTTTGGGGACGTCATTTGAAATTGGGGGAAAATTAGAAGTTGGAGAAAAGGTTATAAATTGCAGTATAATGCAGAATATTGCAATATTTTTTGCAATATTGTATCATGGCATAAGTATTGTTCTGGGAGGCGTCTGGTGATCCCCCTAGTGTCTGTCCCCGATGCGACGCACCTGTATCCCCGTCAAGGTAAGGGTTAACAGGGAGGTAGCGTTGGCCAATCAGAAGAGGTTGTGCCAGACTCCCGCCTCTGGCTGAGTCTCTATCTGGGGGGGGTGGGGGTGCAATATTGCAGGTGGGGCCCCATTTTTATTTAACCCTCATGTTGTCCTCGGGTCAAATTTGACCCATTTTCAGTTTTTTCATCACAAAAAATGGGCTTTCGAAATAAGCTGAAAATGTCATCATTAGAAATATCAAATAACTTTGGAAAAAACATCAAAAAAAGGAGCCACTACGTTGAAAAAGTGATAAAAATGTCCGAAAATGTGATAACTTTTCATGGTCGACGGGAAGACAACACAAGGGTTAAGGCAAAATATGGGTCAAACCATTCTGAATGGAGTATTTTGGTGCTGCAGAGACGTCCCGGCTTAAAAATTGTATCCTACAGACTAAAGAAAAGATCTTTAATACAGATCCTCGTAAAAATGAGAATAATGATACAAAAATTATCATCCTCTCCAATATTGTGAATCATATCGCACTCGCTGTGTCAGTCAAAATAATCGCAATTACATAGTTTCATCATATCGTGCAGCCTTTAGCGTAAGCAACTGAAATTGCTGAACCCACACACACACACACACACACACACACACACACACACACACACACACACACACACACACACACACACACACACTAAAGGTCTGATCCTAGACTCGCCCCTGCATACAAACATATGTACACTTTAATATGAAATACACAATAATACACAATCAATACAGAACCAAATAATCCTTTAATCACACTAAGCATGAGGGCGTTTGGTGCGTTTGTACCAGTGCACTAATGTGGTGTCGTCGTCACATTTGTTGGCCTAGTTTCTGTTTCACACACACACACACACACACACACACACACACACACACACACACACACACACACACACGAACATTCAGACATTGCATTATACGTTTCTAAAGTGTTGGTTGCTTCTGTCTTTATGTGGTTATGACCGTCATATAGGGCTTTCACAAGCTCTTCTTCTCAGACAGGCGCACACACACACACACACACACACACACACACACACACGAACATTCAGACATTGCATTATACGTTTCTAAAGTGTTTGTTTTCATACAGAGCCCTGCTTCTATCTTTATGTGGTAATGACCGTCCTATAGGGCTTTCACAAGCTCTTCTTCTCAGACAGGCACACACACACACACACAGACACACACAGACATTGCACTATTGCACTATTGCACTATATGTTTCTAAAGTGTTGGTTGCTTCTGTCTTTATGTGGTTATGACCGTCATATAGGGCTTTCACAAGCTCTTCTTCTCAGACACACACACACACACACACACACACACACACACACACACACACACACACAAACATTCAGACATTGCATTATAAGTTTCTAAAGTGTTGGTTTTCATACAGAGCCCTGCTTCTGTCTTTATGTGGTTATGACCGTCATATTTGGCTTTCACAAGCTCTTCTTCTCAGACAGGCACACACACACACACACACACACACACACACACACACACACACACACACACACACACACACACACACACAGAGAAAGCAGTATATCTGCTGAACATGACAGAAGATATCTTTATCTTATCTCACACTATTTCTTGTTTGAGACTTTATGGCTCTTGCACATCATTCAGATGGAAACGAGAGATGAGGACGACTTCCCGTTGAAGAGTGAATAGAGATAAAAGAGCTTTTTTCTTTCGGTTTCTCCCTGTTCAGCCGGCCATATTAACTGACTTTAGATGTCTGTAAAGTTAAATGTGTGTGTTTCCTCTCTCATCGTTGTGCAAAAAGTCTTTCAGGGCTGCATCATGTGGGGAAACAAAAATCAATGGGCCTCATTTGAAACCTCTGCAGTCTATATCCAATTTTGCATAAAAAACAAAAGACATGCCATGAATGCAGCCCTGGTTTTCCTCTGTACTTCTGTTTTGCTTTGTACTAACTGCATCCTCTTCCACTGCAATGCACCCTGCAATGCTATAATCTCTCATGACCTCTGTCTTCTCCCCCCCCCCTCTCTCTCTGTGTGTTATCTTTACACGCAGCCAGAGCGAAGGAGTTTCGTATGAACTTTTCAGAAGTTTTACAAGGTACGGTCTCAAGACTTAAAAACTGTATTTTTACAGCTTCGTAATACACTGTGTGCTTCCATCCTGTGCCGGCCGTGTTCCCAAACTAGAAGAAGAAGAATGCCTTTATTTATCCCCGCAAGAGGAAATTCACAATTTTCACACAGGCCTGAATGCTATCACAGTACTGGAGAGAGGTCAGCGTGAGGGGGCTGCTCCTTGAGGAGCGCCCCGACTAGTTTGGGGGTTTGATGCGTGGCTCGAGTGGTTTCTGTTCACCACTGGCAGCATGAAAAGTTCATACAGGCGGCAATTGCCTTTGATATCTTTCAACCTAGACCCTATTTCCTCATTAATACACTTTAATTGATCCCAAATACACACCTGGACTCACATAAATACCTGAACACTTGACTCAACTCTGACACTTTGACTGATAATTTATGGTAAATGTCTTTTATATAGCCAAAGGTTCTTATTATTGTTCTTATTACTATTATTATTACTGTTAATATTATCTTTATATTGTCTTCTATACTGTATTCTTGCTAAAACTGATGCTAGGAATTAAAATTTTCTTGCGGGAGTCATCCCAAAAAGGTGAAACTGCTACTACAAAACTACTTAAATGGTATTAATAAAGCTGTAAATGCAAGTTGCACTTAGTGCTTTATTATTAATGTATATGAGTCTTCTGTGGTAGGTTAATGAACCAGGCTGCAATGTAGCCCCTTTTTTTTTTAACATGAAACTGCCCCAAAATTGCCATCAGCAAACTCACCAGACTCCATTTAGATAAAACAATATTTTTAGTGTGTATATAGCTGCATACTTCACATGTAAATGGGTGAATTAAGGGTTTATTTCAACCAAACCAGTGGCGACTGTTGAATAAGTGAAAAGACGAACCAAGACGGCTTCTGATAGTTTTCAGAAAGGCTGCAATGGTGCTGCTGTTTTTAAATAAAATGTACTGCATGTACGTGACTAAAGAACAAGAGAGAAACTACTCTGTGGTTTCTTACTCAAGCCAAAATAAGCAACAGAAAAAAACACACTCAGCAGGCAGAGAGACGGACGACTTGCTTCGATAAACTCAACAACACACACGTGTGTGTGCTCGCTTAATTTGTAGAAAGAGCTTCCATGAGAACAGCTTTAAAGGTCCCAGGACATAGTGCTCTTTGGATGCTTTTATATAGACCTTAGTGGTCCCTAATACTGTATCTGAAGTCTCTTTATATAGACCTTAGTGGTCCCTAATACTGTATCTGAAGTCTCTTTATATAGACCTTAGTGGTCCCTAATACTGTATCTGAAGTCTCTTTATATAGACCTTAGTGGTCCCTAATACTGTATCTGAAGTCTCTTTTATATAGACCTTAGTGGTCCCTAATACTGTATCTGAAGTCTCTTTTATATAGACCTTAGTGGTCCCTAATACTGTATCTGAAGTCTCTTTATATAGACCTTAGTGGTCCCTAATACTGTATCTGGAGTCTCTTTATATAGACCTTAGTGGTCCCTAATACTGTATCTGAAGTCTCTTTTATATAGACCTTAGTGGTCCCCTAATACTGTATCTGAAGTCTCTTTATATAGACCTTAGTGGTCCCCTAATACTGTATCTGAAGTCTCTTTTATATAGACCTTAGTGGTCCCTAATACTGTATCTGAAGTCTCTTTTATATAGACCTTAGTGGTCCCCTAATACTGTATCTGAAGTCTCTTTATATAGACCTTAGTGGTCCCTAATACTGTATCTGAAGTCTCTTTTTTTATATAGACCTTAGTGGTCCCTAATACTGTATCTGGGGGACGCATATTAATGTTAAATAAATCCTCATAAAGTGACATTTTCATGCCATGGGACATTTTTAAGCTTTAAAAAGCCTCTCATTGCACCGACTTTTGATTAAATAGACCAATTTTACACTTTATGTGTCTCTTGTGGCGAAATGCGGAAGTGCGACGTACATTCCCATCCGATTAGGTTCAACTGAAATTATTTGAAACTAAATTAACGAGCCAGTTTTGTAAAATGTAAGGAGTAGAAAGTACCGATATTCGTGTTACAAATATAAGAACTAAAAGTAAAAAGTCAGCACAAAAAATAAATGGTAAAGTAAAAGTATCTGGAAAAACCTACTTGAGTACAGTAACAAAGTATTTGTACTTCGTTACTTCCCATCTTTGGTACCATAGCAACCACAGAGTCCGGACGGTTTGCAGCTGCAATGGATCCAGATTGTGTAATTAGAGTTTTGTGGAGAATTTGTGGCTTGATGTGTCAGAAAAAAGATGGCCGACGTGTTACAGACACCTCCGTCCTCCTCCACCACATCCTTCCTCTTCCTCCAACGCCACTATTTTAATTTAATGCTTCATACTTCCTGCACTCTGACACACTGTGTTGTGAGCTGCTATTAATATGCTGTGTTCTACGCTCTTATTTATAGCATTTACAGCACATATAGCTGTTTCTCTTTCTCCCCCACGTTAGTCTGGCAAACTAACAGAAATTAAGTTAACCCTCCTGTCTCCCTGGGGTCAAATTTGACCCGTTTTTAAAGGTTTCTACATCAGAAATTTGGGATTCTTTCATCCAAATTGTCCAAAGATTACATGGATGGTTCCATATAAGGCTTCTTGCAAGTTAACCCCCATGTTGCCCCCATGTTGCCCCCATGTTGCCCCCATGTTGCCCCCATGTTGCCCCCATGTTGTCCCCATGTTGTCCCCATGTTGTCCCCATGTTGCCCCCATGTTGCCCCCATGTTGTCCCCATGTTGCCCTCATGTTGCCCTCATGTTGCCCTCATGTTGTCGCCATGTTATCGCCATGTTGCCCCCATGTTGCCCCCATGTTGCCCCCATGTTGCCCCCATGTTGCCCCCATGTTGTCCCCATGTTGTCCCCATGTTGTCCCCATGTTGTCCCCATGTTGTCGCCATGTTGCCCCCATGTTGCCCCCATGTTGCCCCCATGTTGTCTTCATGTTGTCCTCATGTTGTCACCATGTTGTCCCCATGTTGCCCTCATGTTGTCACCATGTTGTCCCCATGTTGCCCTCATGTTGTCACCATGTTGTCACCATGTTGTCCCCATGTTGCCCCCATGTTGCCCCCATGTTGCCCCCATGTTGCCCCCATGTTGCCCCCATGTTGTCCCCATGTTGCCCCCATGTTGCCCCCATGTTGCCCCCATGTTGCCCCCATGTTGCCCTCATGTTGTCGCCATGTTGTCGCCATGTTGTCGCCATGTTGCCCCCATGTTGCCCCCATGTTGCCCCCATGTTGCCCCCATGTTGCCCCCATGTTGTCCCCATGTTGTCGCCATGTTGTCGCCATGTTGTCGCCATGTTGTCCCCATGTTGTCCCCATGTTGCCCCCATGTTGCCCCCATGTTGTCCTCATGTTGCCCTCATGTTGTCCCCATGTTGTCCTCATGTTGTCCTCATGTTGCCCTCATGTTGTCCTCATGTTGTCCTCATGTTGTCCTCATGTTGTCCTATATCAATGTTCTTTTTAATTCCCCAAAATAACATGATTGATTCCACACAACGCTCTTTGCCAAGTACAAATCTCTACTTTCATTAATTTTGGGGCGTCTTATTCAATTTTATAGCATTTGAAACCAAATTGAAGTGTTTTTGAAATAGTATTGAGAGTAAAA
Organism: Percina caprodes; assembly: GCA_013375575.1. Lineage (NCBI taxonomy): Eukaryota > Metazoa > Chordata > Actinopteri > Perciformes > Percidae > Percina > Percina caprodes. Next base: position 200,951 of record JABXJD010000590.1, on the reverse strand, counting down.
GTTGACATATTCCAGTCTGTGATTATCATCAACATCCATTCCTTTAATTTTAGTCTCAATAATTCCTAATTTCTGCTTTTCTAACTTAAACATTAGGTATAATTTCCTATAAATGAGCTTTATTGACCATAAATTAAAAAAGTTACTGTAAAACTAAAGTTAATAAGTTAGTGTTACGGAGTGTTAAATGTCAAAAAAGGGACAGACACGGAAAACCTTTCGTGTGTGTGTACATATACGTGTGTGTGTGTACATGTGTGTGTGTGTGTGTGTGTGTACGTGTGTGTGTGTGTGTGTTTGTGTACATGTACGTTTGTGTACATGTACGTGTGTGTGTGTGTACATATGTGTGTGTGTATGTGTGTGTACGTGTGTGTGTGTGTGTGTTTGTGTACATGTACGTGTGTGTGTGTACACAAGTGTATGTGTGTGTGTACATGTACGTGTGTGTGTGTGTGTGTACATGTATGTGTGTGTACACATGTGTATGTGTGTGTGTACATGTACGTGTGTGTGTGTGTGTGTGTGTCACTCAGCCTTCCTCTCGTCCTCTTTCAGGTAAACTGACGGCTTACGACACCGATGGAGACGGAGACTTTGACGTGGAAGATGCTAAAGTTCTGCTCGGCAAGTCCACTTTTATTCCATTTTCACCATTTCTCTCCGTTTCTGTGCCTGTTTTGTCCGTGTGAAGCCTGACTGATGTGGTTTACAGTTGTGTTCCAGTTCCTCCGTTTTAAAACCTTAACCAGTCTTCTTACTCCCTGTTGTGTGAACTCTAACTAAAGCAACGAGGGATCACTCGTGTTTTTGTTGCCTGTCGGAAGAAAATATCATCAGCGTTATTTATCAATGTTGGAAGAGATGTTCACAGTAAAAGTGGCAACTTCCTGATGTTATAGGAAGTGTAAAAGCCACCTGGACTAACCAAGGGGGTCACCCTCTCCTCTCTAAGCGGAGCTCCCATGTCGCCGTTTTAATGCTACAAGGGACTCACCGGCCGTTAGCATCCCATTGACTCCCATTCATTTTAACGTCACTTTGACTGTATTTCCAACAGCGGGACGTTGAGCAGTGCAGCTGCACAAAAACAACACAGACGGTGCGTTCACTTGAAACTAGCAAGCCTAGTGGTGCATTCAAAGTTATTGTAAAATACCCTTTTCCTATGTGGTGGTTATTTCTGTTTTAAAGGGCTCATATTAGCTAGTTCTGTTCACGCTGTTATATTTTTTTATATGGTTTTTATTCATTATTTCATAAATAATTATTCATATATTCATTTATATTTCATGCTCAGATGCAGCTTATTATGAATATGCACTACACTACTCAGGCTTATTCATTGTCATTGCCGCTGTAAGCATGTGGTTGTTGTTACATGTGCTGTCCACTAGGGGGACTTTCCACGTTAGCCTGGCCTTGAAGGGATCTACGTTGGAGCAGTAATTGGGTCTTAGAAGTTACCCGACAAGGCCCGAGCCCGACAGAAATTTTAAAAACCCGAACCAGGGCCAGAAGTTAACTTTTTTGACCACCAGCTACTTTTTTTGCCTCCATAAGAGTGAAAAACAAGACTTTAACTTATCATTGCATCTTTAATAATGTAGCTGTCCTCAATTTAGGTCGTCCCGTACTATGTATCTGCGGTTTTTATTTATATATATATATATATATATATATATATATATATATATATATATATATATATATATATATATATATATATATATATATATATATATTATAGAGCTGCAAAGATCAATCGATTGCCAAGTATTACTAATCGGTTTGAGGCATTTTTTATGAAAAAAAGGGTGAAACTTGTGTGATGTCAGCTAGTTAAATGGGAATATTTTCCTCTGTGACAGTGAACTGAATATCTTGAAAAAGCTTTAAAACGTCGGAAAAGGGGCAAGAACGTAAAAAAAAAGGGAGAAAAAAACATCGGGAAAGCGACAAGTGTTGAAAAATAAGTTTTCATTTTCAATTTTTTTAAGCAAAAAAAACAAGTTGCATGGTTGACGGGGACGACAACACAAGGGTTAATAATGTTTTTAATTCGCCAAAATAACATGATTGATTCCACACAACGCTCTTTGCCAAGTACAAATCTCTACTTTCATTAATTTTGGGGCGTCTTATTCAATTTTATAGCATTTGAAACCAAATTGAAGTGTTTTTGAAATAGTATTGAGAGTAAAAGTTGACATATTCCAGTCTGTGATTATCATCAACATCCATTCCTTTAATTTTAGTCTCAATAATTCCTAATTTCTGCTTTTCTAACTCAAACATTGGGTATAATTTCCTATAAATGAGGTTTATTGACCATAAATTCCCAAAATAAAAAACTAAAGTTAATAAGTTAGTGTTGCGTAGTGTTAAACGTCAAAAAAGTGACAAAAGTGTTGAAAAAAGGACCAAAACACAAGAAAAAGTGTCGACTTTCAATTTTGACGGGACGACAACACAAGTAAAAAAAAAAAAAAAAAAAAAATCATATTCGAATAGTTTAGATTTTTAGATTTTAATTTTTTTACTATTCGAATTTACAGCAGGGTTCGAAAGTTTGTGCCCCCCGGGTAAAAATGTGTATTAATGTGCATAAAGAAGACAAGAAAAGATGGAAAAATCTCCAAAAGGCATGTCAGGTCTCAGCTTTCCAAAGGGGGGGGGGGTTGCATGCTAGAAACCATTTCTTGTTTTCTTTTATTTTGAAAGTGTAAATAATGGAAATAAAATCTAACTTCTTGTGACATATTAACGAATGTCCAATCTGTCATTTGATGCCTTTTTGGAGATTTCTCCATCTTTTCTTGGCGTCTTTATGCACATGAATACACATGAATACACAGTAATGCACATGAATGCACATGAATACACAGTAATGCACATGAATACACAGTAATGCACAGGAATGCACAGTAATGCACAGGAATGCACAGTAATGCACAGTAATGCACAGTAATGCACAGTAATGCACAGGAATGCACCTGAATGCACCTGAATACACATGAATACACATTATTGCACATGAATGCACATTATTGCACATTATTGCACATGCACATTATTGCACATGCACATTATTGCACATGAATGCACATTATTGCACATGCACATGAATGCACATTATTGCACATTATTGCACATGCACATTATTGCACATGCACATTATTGCACATGCACATTATTGCACATGAATACACATTATTGCACATGAATGCACATTATTGCACATGAATGCACATGAAAGCACATTATTGTGCATTATTGCGCATTAATGCACATTAATGCGCATTAATACACATTTTACCTGGGGGGCCAAAGCTTCGAGCCCCACTGTATGTTCGACTTTCTGAATTCGCTCCGACGGCCCCGGTGGAGACGGCTGTGATTGGCCGAGACGCAGCAGAATACAGATGTCGTGGAGACGGCTGTGATTGGCCGAGACGCAGCAGGATACCGACGTCGTTGAGTAAATGAAGCCTGACGAGTCTGAGAAGCTTACCTGTCTGTTTCATGTGCGACTTCTTTAACTCGATATCTTTCTCTTTCCCGCTTCATCATCCCTTATTCTTTTGCCCTGTTTTTGTTTTGGTTGCTCTCCATTCCTTTGTACCATCTCCTTTCCTTCCTTCCTTCCTTCCTTCCTTGCTTCCTTCCTTCCTTCTGCACCTTCTTCCACCTTTCCGCCTCGCTCCTGTTTTGCTTCCCCCTTGTTTCTACTTTCCTCTTTTTTCCACCCCTACCTTTGCTGCCATCCTTTTTGCATTCCTTCCCTTTCTCTCTCTCCCTCCATTTCTCCCTCTCTTTCTCTCTCTCTCTCTCTCTCTCTCTCTTTCTCCCTTCCTCCATCTCTCTCTTTCTCCCTTCCTCCATCTCTCTCTCTCTCCCTCCCTTTCTCTCTCTCCCTCCCTCATCTCTCTCTCTCTCCCTCCTTTCTCTCTCTCCCTCCCTTTCTCTCTCTCCCTTCCTCCATCTCTCTCTCTCTCCCTCCCTTTCTCTCTCTCTCTCCCTCCCTCCATCTCTCCCTCCATCTCTCCCTCTCTTTCTCTCTCTCCCTCCCTCCATCTCTCTCTCTCTCCCTCCCTTTCTCTCTCTCCCTCACTTTCTCTCTCCCTCCCTCCCTTTCTCTCTCTCCCTCCCTCCATCTCTCTCTCTCCCTCCCTTTCTCTCTCTCCCTCCATCTCTCTCTCTCTCCCTCCATCTCTCCCTCCCTTTCTCTCTCTCCCTCCCTCCCTTTCTCTCTCTCCCTCCTTCTCTCTCTCCCTCCCTCCATCTCTCCCTCCATCTCTCTCTCTCTCCCTCCATCTCTCCCTCCCTTTCTCTCTCTCCCTCCCTCATCTCTCTCTCTCTCCCTCCCTTTCTCTCTCTCCCTCCCTTTCTCTCTCTCCCTCCCTCCATCTCTCCCTCCATCTCTCTCTCTCTCCCTCCATCTCTCCCTCCCTTTCTCTCTCTCCCTCCCTTTCTCTCTCTCCCTCCCTTTCCCTCTCTCCCTCTCTCTCTCCCTCCCTTTCTCTCTCTCTCCCACCCTTTCTCTTTCTCCGTCATTCCCCTCCCTCCTTCCCTCTCTCCCTCCCTTTCTCTCTCTCTCCCTCCCTTTCTCTCTCTCTCCCTCCCTTTCTCTTTCTCCGTCATTCCCCTCCCTCCTTCCATCTCTCCCTCCCTTTCTCTCCCTTTCTCTCTCTCGTCAGGCTTGACCAAAGATGGCGGTGGTAGTGCGAACGCCGAGTCTCTTGAGGAGGTTCTTAATATTTTAGCTGAGGAGGGCTCTGATTGGATCTATGGCTTCTTCACCTTCCTTTATGACGTAGTGTCGTCGCCCGTAGAGCGCGGCGAGGCGGAGGAGGGAGGCGGCGGCCGAGATGCAGGAGGAAGGAGGCCCGGCCTCCGTGGACGCAGAGGTGACCGGGGGCCTACCGGACCCCCACAACCAATAGGAAGACAGGAAGCAGAACCTGCAGCCGGTCCGAACCAATCCGGGGCAATTTTGTTGGGCTTTTTACAGTTTTGTCGCTTATTTGGACGTCTTTTCAATTTTTTTGTTTATTATCACATTTTTAGAGCTTGCTTCATCAGTATAGTTACTTTTATTTAAATTTTTACTATTTTTAAAAACGTTATCACTTTTTTGTCACATTTTTTATCTTTTTTGTCACTTATCTTGAAGTTTTTTGACGATTTTCCAACGTTTTTGACTGTTATTTTCGTATTATCTTTAACTTCTCTTTACTCATTTGGATGCCTTTTTTAGATGTTTTTGTGTTTATTATAACATTTTTAGAGCTTGCTTCATCAGTATATTTACTTTTATTCATTTTTTAAAAACTTTTTATCACTTTTTCATTTTTTTTGTCACTAATCTTGAAGTTTTTGGACTATTTTCCAACATTTTGACTCCTTTTTCACCCTCTATTTTCGTATTATCTTCTCTTCACTCATTTGGACGGACGGCGTCCCAAGCGTTCGCCTGTACTGCCGATGCCGCGGGCCGGCCCCGTCGCAGCCAATAACGAGGCTCCCCGGTCCCACGGCTGACCAATGAGGACCAGCCTGGAGTCGCCGGTCCAGCTTGATCTGGATGGGGGTGTTGTGGTGCAGCGGACATGACGGAGGACAAACTGGGCAAACTGGCCGTCTGCGATTTTAAACTGCCAAAACTTCTTTTTATTTTACAATGCAGTTACTTTACTGAATTTGAGTTCATTTGATGGTACAACCCAATATAACAGTAAGGGCTGCAATTTAAGATTATTTTCATTGTCAATTAATCTGTTGATTATGGTCTCAATTAGTAAGATTAGTTGTTTGGTCTTTAAAATGTCAGAAAGTAGTCAAAAATGTGGATCAGTGTCTCCCAAAAAGCCAGAGAGGACGTCTTCAAATGTCTTGTTTTTGTCCATAACTCAAAGATATTCAGTTCACTGTCACAAGGTGTGAAATGTCTGTTATAATAATGATCTTTTACTAAAATTCACTTTATTGAATTTGAGTTCATTTGATAGTACAACCCAATATAATAGTAAATAAACAAATATAATAGCAACTAAAGATTATTTTCATTGTCAATTAATCTGTTGATTATGGTCTCAGTTAGTAAGATTAGTCTTTAACCTTGTGTTGTCTTGCCGTTAACCATGAAAAAACATTTTTGTCACTTTTTTAATGTTGTGGGTGCTTTTTTTTTTTTTTTTTACACTAATTTGTGGCCACAAAACGCTAATTTGTGACAACAAAACACTAATTTGTTGCACGAAACACTAATTTGTGGCCACCAAAGACCAACTTGTTGCACAAAACGCTAATTTGTAGCCATAAAACACTGATCTGTAGCCATAAAACACTAATCTGTAGCCACAAAACACTAATTTGTGGCCACAAAACACTAATTTGTTGCACGAAACACTAATTTGTGGGCACGAAATGCTTATTTGTGGCCACAAATAGTATTTTGAGGATAATATTGAGAGCCCGGAGGCTTTACTGGCGAGGGATGACTTGGATGCAGGTGTTGCACCGAAAATGTGACCGCCAAGAAAGCATCTGGGCTCTAGTATTTTAGTTTAAATGCCTCTCGGTATTAACGATTCAATGCAATACAAAGCTTTTTAAATGCCTTTTGTAACTCATTCCCAGCCTAAAATCAAACCATCTCTGTCCATGAAGGCACCTTTAGCTTGCTCTGGGTAGCCTGTGTGCTCCACACAGGTGTAGCAGAACTGCATTACAGTTACGCCACATCGTTATCCCCAAAATACTATTTATTTTTCCAGATGACATGTCAGACTAGTACTTTGTGCACCAAAGGTCGCACAATAACAAAAAACTAACCGATCGCATTTTCTGTTTGCCACATGATATTAGATTCGGTATAGTCTGAATCCATGGCGTTATCAAGAGGATGATTTATTTTTAAAGAGAAGTCTTTTATTTTGGAGGGGTCAGTTGTTGTTGTTGTTGTTGTTATTCCAGCAGATGTCCCTAGATAGGTAGGTAGGTGGATGGATGGATAGGTAGTTGTTAGCTTTCATTAACTAAGCTGTGGCATTAGTACTTGACACAGAGTTGTTAGCTTTCATTAACTAAGCTGTGGCATTAGTACTTGACACAGAGTTGTTAGCTTTCATTAACTAAGCTGTGGCATTAGTACTTGACACAGAGTTGTTAGATTTCATTAACTAAGCTGTGGCATTAGTACTTGACACAGAGTTGTTAGCTTTCATTAACTAAGCTGTGGCATTAGTACTTGACACAGAGTTGTTAGCTTTCATTAACTAAGCTGTGGCATTTGAACTTGACACAGAGTTGTTAGCTTTCATTAACTAAGCTGTGGCATTTGAACTTGACACAGAGTTGTTAGATTTCATTAACTAAGCTGTGGCATTTGAACTTGACACAGAGTTGTTAGATTTCATTAACTAAGCTGTGGCATTAGTACTTGACACAGAGTTGTTAGCTTTCATTAACTAAGCTGTGGCATTAGTACTTGACACAGAGTTGTTAGCTTTCATTAACTAAGCTGTGGCATTAGTACTTGACACAGAGTTGTTAGCTTTCATTAACTAAGCTGTGGCATTTGAACTTGACAAAGAGTCGTTAGCTTTCATTAACTAAGCTGTGGCATTAGTACTTGACACAGAGTTGTTAGATTTCATTAACTAAGCTGTGGCATTTGAACTTGACACAGAGTTGTTAGATTTCATTAACTAAGCTGTGGCATTAGTACTTGACACAGAGTTGTTAGCTTTCATTAACTAAGCTGTGGCATTAGTACTTGACACAGAGTTGTTAGCTTTCATTAACTAAGCTGTGGCATTAGTACTTGACACAGAGTTGTTAGCTTTCATTAACTAAGCTGTGGCATTTGAACTTGACACAGAGTCGTTAGCTTTCATTAACTAAGCTGTGGCATTAGTACTTGACACAGAGTTGTTAGCTTTCATTAACTAAGCTGTGGCATTAGTACTTGACACAGAGTTGTTAGATTTCATTAACTAAGCTGTGGCATTAGTACTTGACACAGAGTTGTTAGCTTTCATTAACTAAGCTGTGGCATTTGAACTTGACACAGAGTCGTTAGCTTTCATTAACTAAGCTGTGGCATTAGTACTTGACACAGAGTTGTTAGCTTTCATTAACTAAGCTGTGGCATTAGTACTTGACACAGAGTTGTTAGATTTCATTAACTAAGCTGTGGCATTAGTACTTGACACAGAGTTGTTAGCTTTCATTAACTAAGCTGTGGCATTAGTATTTGACACAGAGTTGTTAGCTTTCATTAACTAAGCTGTGGCATTAGTACTTGACACAGAGTCGTTAGCTTTCATTAACTAAGCTGTGGCATTAGTACTTGACACAGAGTCGTTAGCTTTCATTAACTTCCTGTGCTGTCTGTTCTGCTCAGATGAAAAGAAGTTAAAAGCTGCTGTCAGGAGAGACCGGCTGAGAAAAGGCTCCGACTTTCGAGGTAAATGGAGCGCGCTATTGGTACGAAATACTGAAATAAATTGTAATTTCTCAATAATTCAATAAATTTCAATAAACAGTATAAATTAATTATAAGTTACGTAGAGTAAGTAGAGACTTCTCCCTGTAATTTGCATTGATCTGTCCATCTTTTTATTTTCTCTGGTGCAACTCAATGAGCAGATGTGCTTTATGGCAATATTGGATTTATAATATAGTTTATAGAATTAACCCTCGTGTCGTGTCCCCGTAAACCATGAGGAAAAAATTCGTTTTGGTCATTTTTTTTTCAACTTTATTATCGCTTTTCCCGACATTTTTGTCACTTTTTCAATGTTGTGGATGCTTTTTTTTGGGTGTTTTTTCCTAAGTTTTTTGATATTTTTAATGTTGACATTTATTTCGACGGCCCATTTTTTTGTGACCAAATGAAATAAATTAACTGTAAAGGGGTCAAATTTGGAAGGAGGACAACATGGGGGTTAAAAAGTCCATGGAGAGAATATGGGGGAGAGAAAGAGGATGATTTCTTTTTAAAGAGAAGTCTTATTTTGGAGGGGTCAGTTGTTGTTGTTGTTGTTGTTAAATGAAAATTCACCACATGTTACATGTTAAATTAAAGTATTTCCATAACTATTAGAAGGGTTAACAATGTCTGTTTTTAATGTAGGTAAATACTGCCTGAGCTAAATTTCATTCCCTTAACCCTCATGTTGACTTTGGGTCAAATTTGACCCAAAGTCAAAGTTGTTGTTTTTTATATCTGAAATAAAGGAAGTTGAAAAAGCGGCAAAATTGATGAGAAAAAAATGAAAAATACCAAAAAATTTCAAAAACTTTGTAAAAAGTTGAGATAAGGGGGAAAAACGTTTTCATGGTCAAAGGGAAGACAACACAAGGGTTAAATTCCCATTCCACTGTGTGTGTGTGTGTGTGTGTGTGTGTGTGTGTGTGTGTGTGTGTGTGTGTGTGTGTGTGTGTGTGTGTGTGTGTGTGTGTGTGTGTGTGTGTGTGTGTGTGTGTGTGTGTGTGTGTGTGTGTGTGTGTGTGTGTGTGTGTGTGTGTGTGTGTGTGTGTTATTGACTGACTGTCGAGAGTGAATAATCTTCCATGTGATATCCAGCTGCAGCGGGGGGGGCGGCTGCTAGAGAGAACACGACCCGAGGTACAGAAACCGGCCGTCTGCACGTCTTTTCTTTCGGTGTGACTTCATATCTTGCAGCACGGCTTTGTTTTATCAGCTGATTGACAAAATAGACAACGTATATATGGCGTGTGTTGCATTTTAATTGGATTGAATGACTTGCAGACCCACAAATATCAACAATAACCTTTTTTAACATGGGCGAAATAATGATTTATTATGTGAAACAATATGAATGAAATGCCATTTACACCAATGTACCTTTCACTTTAATACCTCTGTAGCATTAGATCAGTGTGTTTATGTCAATATTGAATTTGAGTATAATTTTCAGCATCAATGTATTGAAGTTTATTGATTTTTTTTTTTACGCATTTTATGTGCTGAAATAGTCAAAATACATCAACCCTATCAACCTAAAAAGTTATGGATGACATTTCTAATAGTTGACAATGCAATCATCAAGTAAAGATCAATAATATGGGCGGATTTCAGCCTCTCAAATATGAGAATTGGCCGCTTTTTTTGTTTTTATTTAACTGAAAATTGAATATACAGTATGTAGTATGCATGTATGCAGTATTAAGGTGGCGGGTTTTCAAAAAAAGCAATTTGGAAACCTCACTAATGGATAATATTAACCAACATAAGTTATTTGAGTTTTTTGTTAGTGAGTTTTTTGTTGTACAACTTCACTAAGACTTTGCTTTTTTGTTGTGCTGTGACAGATTTTGCACCAGCATGTACTGCGATGATGTCGTTCCCCCTGCATCTCATTCTCATGAACGGGTTCGTACCATACCGTATAAAATATATAAAATATATACATACCGAGAGCTGCGTTTTTACCGGACTGTCCGTCGAGTGACGACTAACGCAGCGTTTGTGAGTGAATGCTGAGCCAGCCGGTGCCTCACTAGAGAATTAGCGTTATTATCTTTTAGCTTTATCAAAACGTCCTTGAAAGTGTGTTATGACCCAAACATCCACCCCGACCTCCTCCCTGTACACGCTCCACACCTTTCTCATCCAGCAGCAATGTGCCGCTGATGGCAATGAATGCAAGGACTACATATGAATTAAGATAAGAAAACCTTTATTTGTTCCACAGTGGGGAAATCGCGGTTTGCAACAGCAAAGATAAGAGCAGAGATGGATAAGTGATGGCAAACTGTATTATACAATAATTGCACATTAATTGGTAAAGTTATGCACAGATGTAATAATGGCACATGGGATATATTGCACAGTCAACTGTGTTCATTATACAGTCTGACGGAATTGCAATGCTGTACTTTTCGTAGCTCCATGTATGACTGGTTCATGAGACAGCCTGCCCACTAACAGTGATGTCACATCCTTTTCTAACACTTCCTGGATTGCTTTGTGTGATCATCACCTTAACACGTCGATGAGCGGTTGTTTGTGAATGACGTAGTTCCTCCTTAAATCCACACGTCAGAGCGGCCCGGCGGAGGCGCCCGGCTGCGCTCGGCTCTCAGGGAAGAGCTGAGGATGATCCACGAGAAGATGGAGGCCAAGAGGATCGCTCGCATCGCTCTGGCCGAGATCAGGGCCTTCCTCGCCGAAGAAGAGGAGGAGAAGGAGGCGGCCTGGGAGCTGAAGATGAAGACGCTGGAGGCTGCACAGGAGCAGCTGAGGGAGGAGAGGAGGATGGAGGCGGAGAGGCAAAGGATAGAGAAAGAGGAGATGATGGAGAAGGAGAGGCAAAGGATAGAGAAAGAGGAGAGGATGGAGAAGGAGAAGGCGGAAAGGGAAAGGATAGAAAAGGAGAAGGCAGAAAGGGAGAGGATGGAGAAGGAGAAGGCGGAAAGGGAGAGGATGGAGAAGGAGAAGGCGGAAAGGGAGAGGATGGAGAAGGAGAAGGCGGAAAGGGAGAGGATGGAGAAGGAGAAGGCGGAAAGGGAAAGGATGGAGAAGGCAGAAAGGGAGAGGATGGAGAAGGAGAAGGCGGAAAGGGAGAGGATGGAGAAGGAGAAGGCAGAAAGGGAGAGGATGGAGAAGGAGAAGGCAGAGAGGGAGAGGATGGAGAAGGAGAAGGCAGAAAGGGAGAGGATGGAGAAGGAGAAGGCGGAAAAGGATAGATTGGCCCGGGAGAGGGCAGAAAAGGAGAGACAAGAGATGGAAAGATTGGCCAAAGAAAAGTTGGCCAGAGAAGAGAGGGAACGAGTAGAGCGAGAGAGGGTGGAGAAGGAAAAGATGGAGAGAGAGCGTCTGGCCAGGGAACGAGAGAGAGCGGCGAAGGAAAAGGCAGAGAGGGAACAGCGGGAGAAAGAGAGACTGGAGAGAGAGAGGGCGGAAAAGGAGAGAATGGAGAGGCAGCGCATCACAGAAGAAAGAGAAAGAATAGCCAGGGAGAAGGCAGAGAGGGAGAGACTTGAGAAAGAAAGGATTGCCAAAGAGAAAGTGGAGAGAGAGAGGCTGGAGAGGGAACGCATCGCTAAGGAAAGAGAGCGAATCGCCAGAGAGAGAGGGCGGCAAGAAAAAGAACGAGTCGCCAAAGAAAGAGCAGAAAAAGAAAGGATGGAGAGGGAACGCATCGCCAAAGAAAGAGAGAGAATCACAAGGGAGAAGGAGAGGGTGGAGAGAGAGAGGGCCGAAAAGGAGAGGCAAGAGAAGGAACAAATGGCCAAAGAAAGGGCAGAAAAAGAAAGGCTAGAGAGAGAGCGTATTGCCAAAGAAAGGGAGAGACTCGCCAGAGAAAAACAGAGGGTGGAAAAAGAAAGAATAGCCAAAGAGAAAGAAAGGATGGAGCGGGAACACATGGCCAGGGAAAGGGCAAGAATTGCTCAGGAGAGGGAGAGATTAGAGAAAGAAAAGCTAGAGAAGGAAATGGCGGCGAGAGAAGAGAGGGAGAGGATGGAGAGGGAACGATTGGCGAAGGAGAGAGCGAGAATCGCTCGGGAGAAGGAGAGAATCGAACAGCTGAGACTAGAGAAGGAGAAAGCTGCTCAGGACAAGATGGAGGCGGAGAGGCTGGGAAAGGTAGAAGGGAAGAAAGCGGAGCCGCGCGACAGGAAGCCCAACGCTTCCCAGCTGAACGCGCCGGCAGCGGCGGAGGAGAGAAGTGAGCGAGCGAGTGCGCCGGCAGTCAGGAGGGAGAAGAGTGTGGTGGTGGAGGACAAAATGGCCGTCGGCGTGAAGAAGAAATAACACAGTGGAGCTAAGGCTACTGTCGCTCCCCGATGTGAGGAGAGGGCAGATTGGAAGTAGCCTACAAGATGCTAACGAGAGACTTCTGTAATGTCAACACAGTAAAAATGGACCTACTTAACCAAGTTGGTTCACTGCTAGCTTAGCTACAAGTTAGCATCAAACACAACAAAGGCTGTCAGTTAAATGGTGTTTTGAGCTAACGTTAGCAATCAAACAACCATAGCTAGATGGCTCAAACGTTTTTGAAACGACTGCTAGCTTAGCTACAAGTTAGCATCAAACACAACAAAGGCTGTCAGTTAAATGGTGGTTTGAGCTAACGTTAGCAATCAAACAACCATAGCTAGATGGCTAAAACGTTTTTGAAATGACTGCTAGCTTAGCTACAAGTTAGCATCAAACACAACAAAGGCTGTCAGTTGAATGGTGTTTTGAGCTAACGTTAGCAACCAGTCAGTCATAGATAGCTACAACGTTTTTGAAATAACTGCTAGCTTAGCTACACGAGTCCCGTATCTTCTGCGAACCGGACCTTGAGACGGGGCAGATAGCCGTTGCAAGTTATCGTTGAACTCAGCTGAGTTCCTTTTTTTATTGGTGACGGTTTGCTCCGCCCCCTAAGATATAGCCATAACTAATAACCCGTTTGACGTAGACTATTGTGTGAGCCCATTATGCTTTATTTAGCCACGCCCACTACTTAATCCACGCCCCTTTTCCATAACTAATTACCTTTTGGTGTAGACTTTTGTGTGAAATATCAATCTCAGCAGGTTTGCCCTGCCCCCTATACCGGCACAACATTCACTATACACCATTTCCAACGCCGCACGCTCCACCGTGTGCGCTGGATCCGACAGTTGTGTTAATGCATGGCCGCATGGAGCGCCGTCGGCGTCCGCCAGGAACCCAGAGCTGCAAGGAGCTGCAAGGAGCTGCAAAGGGGTACGAGGGCCCCTCCAACGCTTCTTGCAGCTTAAATTTAGCCAAATGTCACAATTTTTCCTTCTCTCTGTCTGTTGGAAGCGGCTTGCTTCAGTTTGCATGTTGGGTTGATTTAAGTGTTATGAGTTTTATTTTGGTGAAGAAAACGTGTAAATAGAACAAACCCGCCGTGTTAACCCTCGTGTTGTCTTCCCGTCAAAATTGAAAATCAACACTTTTGTTGACGGTTGACATGTTTTTAACTTTTTCTCACATTTTTGTCCCTTTTTTTCAACACTTTTGATGCTTTTTTCCTCAATGTTCAACACGTAACACTAACTTATTGAGTCAGAAAAGCAGAAATTAGGAATTTTTTAGACTAAAATTAAAGGAATGGATGTTGATGATAATCACAGACTGGAATATGTCAACTTTTACTCTCAATACTATTTCAAAAACACTTCAATTTGGTTTCAAATGCTATAAAATTGAATAAGACGCCCCAAAATTAATGAAAGTAGAGATTTGTACTTGGCAAAGAGCGTTGTGTGGAATCAATCATGTTATTTTGGGGAATTAAAAAGAACATTGATATAGGAAAACGGGTCCATTTGACCCGAGGACAACATGAGGACATGTCGTTATGGCATGGCAGTTTCCTGCGGTGTCGCTATGACGACCAGCCACGCTAGCCTCACGCATGAGGCGGTACTAAAGCTGCAATGGGAAATGGAGGACGGGGCACCGAGCCGAGTAGAGCTGGTACTAGCAGTGGGTACAATGGGGGGACAATTTGACCCAAATTGTGTGTTATTATTTATTCATTTGGGCATTGTAGGCCTTTATTTGTCTAGGACAGCTCAGACTTGGAGGGGGTGACACGCAGCAAAGGGCCGCAGGTCGAAGTAGAACCCGCGGCCGCTTTGTCGAGGAGTAAAACCTCTACATATGGGCGCCCGCTCTACCAGGTGAGCTAACCAGGCGCGCAAAATCTGTGTTTTTTTTAACCAACGTTGAAGCCGTTGTATTCATCGCGTTCCCATCAGTCTGTGGTATGGGATATATTGTTTGAAGTATGACAGTTATTTCGTAAACGGTTTAAATCTGAGCATGCACGACACACATCTGCACTCGCCTCCCGTCAGGCAGAGACGGTGTCGGTACACGATCCGTCCTACCTGCACGATCCGTTCTGAGCATGTGCAGATATGTTCGCGCACGCGCAGATGACATCATGACGTACGAGGATTTACGGCGCTGCACGATCTGTTCCACAGTAGCGGTCTGCCGTTAGCCTCCACCGCAAAGCTAACGTTAGCTTAGCTAACAGCTAATTCGACTAACCGCTAGCTGACAGCTTGATTCAGCCTAAAATAACGTTACTCAAACTAAAGAGTGCAGCTCCAGCTAAATTAATACTTTACAGTAATAATAAAAACAAGTACTGAGTGATTGTATTTTAAATGAGGACAACGTAACGTAGAACTGACATAACAGCTGTTTATATTTCAACGATTATTTTAACTTTTGAGGGTCTTTTATATGCTGTCTCAGCTAAATGCCGAATTAGCTGTTAGCTAAGCTAACGTTAGCTTTCCGGTGGAGGCGAACAGACTTTCTTTAACTGTCTATGGGAACAGATCGTGCAGTGTCGTAAATCCGCGTTCATCATGACATCATCTGCGCGTGCACGAACATATCGAACATGCGCAGAACGGATCGTGTACCGACAGACACCGCTGCCAGTTGTGCCGTTGTTTACCTTTTTTCTTCTTCTTCTAGTCTGTAGAAATAGCAAAGTCGGTAGCCTTTCCTCATTAGCGCCACCTCTGTTCAGGAGAAGACTGCGGCTAGAGTCGCGACAACAAACCGTTACGGCGCTCCCATGACGTCACACTGGCGCTCGACAGGTCGGTTGCTGCAAATAGAATAATTTATGTACCATTTTATTCATACAGTGGTGTGAAAAAGTGTTTGCCCCCTTCCTCATTTCCTGTTCCTTTGCATGTTTGTCACACTTAAGTGTTTCGGAACATCAAACCAATTTAAACAATAGTCAAGGACAACACAAGTAAACACAAAATGCAATTTGTAAATGAAGGTGTTTATTATTAAAGGTGAAAAAAAATCCAAACCATCATGGCCCTGTGTGAAAAAGTGATTGCCCCCTAAACCTAATAACTGGTTGGGCCACCCTTAGCAGCAACAACTGCAACCAAGTGTTTGTGATAATGTGCAATGAGGCTTTTACAGCGTCCTGGAGGAATTTTGGCCCACTCATCTTTGCAGAATTGTCCTAATTCAGTTACATTAGAGGGTTTTCGAGCATGAACGACCTTTTTAAGGTCATACCACAACATCTCAATAGGATTCAGGTCAGGACTTTGGCTAGGCTTCATTTTGCTTTTCTTCAGCCATTCGGTGGTGGACTTGCTGGTGTGTTTAGGATCATTGTCCTGCTGCAGAACCCAAGTTCGTTTCAGCTTGAGTACACGAACAGATGGTCGGACATTCTCCTTCAGAATCTTTTGGTAGACAGCAGAATTCATAGTTACTTTTATCACGGCAAGTCTTCCAGGTCCTGAAGCAGCAAAACAGCCCCAGACCATCACACTACCACCACCATATTTTACTGTTGGTATAATGTTCTTTTTATGAAATGCAGTGTTCCTTCTACGCCAGATATACTTGGACACACACCTTCCAAAGAGTTCCACTTTTGTCTCATCGGTCCACAGAATGTTGTCCCAAAAGTCTTGGGGATCATCAAGATGTGTTGTGGAGAAATTGAGACGAGCTTTGATGTTCTTTTTGCTCAGCAGTGGTTTTCTCCTTGGAACTCTGCCATGCAGGCCATTTTTGCCCAGTCTTTTCCTGATGGTGGAGGCATGAACGCTGACCTTAACTGAGGCAAGTGAGGCCTGCAGTTCTTTGGACGTTGTTGTGGGGTCTTTTGTGACCTCTTGGATGAGTCGTCGCTGCGCTCTTGGGGTAATTTTGGGCGGCCGGCCACTCCTGGGAAGGTTCACCACTGTTCCATGTCTTCGCCATTTGTGGATAATGGCTCTCACTGTGGTTCGCTGGATTCCCAAAGCTTTGGAAATGGCTTAATAACCCTTTCCAGACTGATAGATCTCAATTACTGTCTTTCTCAATTGTTCCTGAATTTCTTTGGGTCTTGGCATGATGTGTAGCTTTTAAGGATCTTCTGGTGGACCTTACTGTGTTAAGCAGCTCCTATTTAAGTGATGCCTTGATTGTGAACAGGTGTGGCAATAATCAGGCCTGGGTGTGGCTAGAGAAATTGAGCTCAGGTGTGGACAACCACAGTTATAGTATGTTTTAACAAGGGGGGCAATCACTTTTTCACACAGGGCCATGATGGTTTGGATTTTTTTTCACCTTTAATAATAAACACCTTCATTTACAAATTGCATTTTGTGTTTACTTGTGTTGTCCTTGACTATTGTTTAAATTGGTTTGATGTTCCGAAACACTTAAGTGTGACAAACATGCAAAGGAACAGGAAATGAGGAAGGGGGCAAACACTTTTTCACACCACTGTATATTACGCTACATCGGCAGTAGTAGTAGCAGCAGTTTATAAAACAGTTAGTACATTAAGATTAATGTGTCTTCTGCTGTAAACACAGGGCGTGATTGTGTTTTTACTTTTGCTTTTTTCTTCAAAATGTGAAGGAAACTAAATAAATCTTGGTTTTTAAAGAGTTATTTTTTTTGTCTGTCTTCTTGGTGTAATTGAAATATGAAAGCGGCCCTAAAGTGTAAAAAGACGACTTGTTTGGAGCTGCAACAATAAGTCGATAAACAGAAAATTATCGCATAATAATAATCTATTTTAATAATCCAGTAATCCTAGGAGTAATTTTTCATGCAAATATGGTAGAAAAGGCTGCTTTCAGACTCAAATATGGAGATTTCTTGCTCTTTTAATAAATATGCAAATGAAATATCAGGATATTATTGGCCCGATATCGGTATATATCGGTCGTGCTCTAGTTTTTGACTGAGAAAACAACATATTTAAAGACATCACCTTGGACTTTGAGGAACTAGGAGAGACATTTTTCACTATTTTCTAACATTTAGACCGAGTGATTAATCATTTACTCTTGAAAACAGTGTGCAGCTGCTGTACTGTACGTGCTAACCCTTCCTAAAGTGTGTTCCCCACTTTAAAATGCAGTGTTGGACGTCACAGCCTCCTTCTTCTATTCCTCTAAAGCTTTCTTGCTCCACCACAGCTTCCTCCTCCCGTTCGCTCTGTGCTTTCGTCTTGTCAGCTGGAACCGCTGAACTTGTTCTCCACCTGCACATGAGAAACAGAAATGTTTGGGCTTGAGTTAGAACCGCCATTCTTCTCCTTAAATGTCACTTATTTTACGGTGCCGCTACTAAATAGTCTCTGGAAGGAAGTTGTTTTGGTGGAACGTGTGTACGTTCAGAAGTAGTTTTAGTCGTCAACAGAGACTCGATTGGACAGATAGTCTAGCTAGCTGTCTGGATTTACCCTGCAGAGATCTGAGGACCAGGTAACCATAGTCCTCCGATTGGACAGATAGTCTAGCTAGCTGTCTGGATTTACCCTGCAGAGATCTGAGGACCAGGTAACCATAGTCCTCAGATTGGACAGATAGTCTAGCTAGCTGTCTGGATTTACCCTGCAGAGATCTGAGGACCAGGTAACCATAGTCCTCAGAAATCAGCCGCAAGTTAGAACGCCAACACACAGAGGGAGGACGAGGACGGACATCTGGATGAAAAAGTGCAAAGAGGAGACAAAAATGCGATGAACAGGAGATGAAAAAGTGGCAAAAAGGCGGTGACAAGGAGATGAAAAGCGACTATAAGGCGTCCGATGGACGGACATCTGGACGAAAAGGCGGCAAAAAGACTACTACGTTTCTATCGTAGTCGTCAACAGAAACCTCCCATTGGACAGATAGTCTAGCTAGCTGTCTGGATTTACCCTGCAGAGACCTGAGGACCAGGTACCCATAGTCCTCAGATTGGACAGATAGTCTAGCTAGCTGTCTGGTTTTACCCTGCAGAGATCTGAGGACCAGGTACCCATAGTCCTCAGAAATCAGCCGCAGGTTAGAGCGCCAATACAGAGGAAGAGGACGAGCAATCGTGGAAGTTTACCGCCGTGTATATAGACTATTGTGAATATAATGAATGAATTTAAACACTTTTTTTAAGTGGTAGCTCTATTTTTAAGATGAAAGTTCAATAATGTTCCAAAAAAGTAACATTAAAACAGTGTTTACATGCAAATAAATACATTATAAATTGGCAATGAGGTGAAAAACAATATTGGATGATGATGATCAATGTTTTGCAAGTATTTTGGGTTAAATCTCGTGTCAAATTAGACGCACCAACACAAAAGAAGATGTGTGCGTCTTTCTACCACGTTACAAAGGCGGAGGCACTGCTACACTTAACTGTCAACCCACATCAGTTATTAATAATGTCTGCATATTATAATCTTCCGTTTTTATGTCTTTTTATCGTCAAGTTTGGGTTCATTGTTGTTTTTGTGTTTTTTTAAAAAGCTACAAAGCTATTTAAGTTGAAGCTCTAGTAAAGATTTAGGAAAATAAAATCTTATTTCTTATTATCTATTTGCTCTTTCTTTCACTTCACAAATCAGATCCATCATGTAGAGCGGAGATCTTCAACAGGGGGTCCAGGGCCCTTAGGGGGGTCCTCAGAGTTACTGCAGGGGGGCCACAAAATTATTGTGAAAAGTGAAAATGTCTTAACATATTATTAGCAAATATAACTCAGCGTCTTTGTGAAGAAAAACAACACACAGATGATAATCTTACTGGCCTATAGGTAAGGTAGTTACCAAGGTAACCATCCGCAGTTCATCATCAACGATGCACTGTGCCATATTTATCTTTAAAGGTCCCATGGCAGGAAAATGTCCCTTTTTATGAGGTTTTTTAACATTAATATGCATCTGAGAGAGAGAGAGAGAGAGAGAGAGAGAGAGAGAGAGACATGGAGGCAGCAGGTGACTCCAACCACAGATCCAGAGCCAGAACCACCTGCAGGAGGCGATGTGAGCAGACGACAAGACTCCAGGAAAGGGAAGAAGTCGAGTTAGTAACGTGCATTAATGGAGTGAGGTTGCCTACAGATGGAGAGAAGGAGGAAGAGAGAGGTGTCTGATATGTGACAAGCATGCATGTGCTGTTGTTTCTGATTTTTGCATTTTAACGTCTCGCCAATCAACAGGGCTGAAGCAGGCGGAGAGACCACATGTGGGAGACTCACCTGAGGAGAAAACAGGTGAGCACACACTGCAGGGGGACTCGAGCTTGAAGTGACATGAAAAGACTAAAGTCTGACACCATCTCACATCTAAAGACAACCGTCTCACATCTAAAGACAACCGTCTCACATCTAAAGACAACCGTCTCACATCTAACAGTAAAGACGTTGATACAGTATGTAAAGACTGGAGATCTTGAAAGACTACAACTGGATTTGTTGTCCTCATGTTGTCTTCATGTTGTCCTCATGTTGTCCCCATGTTGCCCTCATGTTGTCCTCATGTTGTCTTCATGTTGTCCTCATGTTGTCCCCATGTTGCCCTCATGTTGTCCTCATGTTGTCTTCATGTTGTCCTCATGTTGTCCCCATGTTGTCTTCATGTTGTCTTCATGTTGTCCTCATGTTGTCTTCATGTTGTCTTCATGTTGTCCTCATGTTGTCCCCATGTTGTCCTCATGTTGTCTTCATGTTGTCCTCATGTTGTCTTCATGTTGTCCTCATGTTGTCCTCA
This sequence comes from Percina caprodes, assembly GCA_013375575.1. NCBI lineage: Eukaryota > Metazoa > Chordata > Actinopteri > Perciformes > Percidae > Percina > Percina caprodes. The sequence goes on along the minus strand of JABXJD010000590.1, from coordinate 180,414 downwards.
TGTTGTCCTCATGTTGTCCTCATGTTGTCCTATATCAATGTTCTTTTTAATTCCCCAAAATAACATGATTGATTCCACACAACGCTCTTTGCCAAGTACAAATCTCCACATATACAGTACATTAACATGATTCCAACCTATTTTTGGCAAAGATAAATCCCCCTACACTCAACATTGATGTTAGGCTTACTGGCCTAAAGCTAAGCTAACCGCAATGCTAACAATCCACAGATGTAGTAAAGCTTAAAGGAACATTATGTTTGTCAAACATCATTTGGAAGCGTTGGTGCGTGTTTCAAAAGGTCTTAAAAAGTCTTAAATATAGCCGGGTTGGCCCAGTGGCAGAGCAGGCGCACATGAACTAAGAGGTTAATGCCTCGACGCAGAGGTCCACGGTTCGAATCCGACCTGGGA
>JABXJD010000590.1:172500-175000 GCA_013375575.1 Percina caprodes | reverse complement strand
ACTGTGTGTGATTTGCATTAGACATTCAAGCCAAAAGGCAAAAGCATTATTTCAACATCCGTGAAGACATGTTGGTCATGCATTAAGTTTGTTATTTGTGCATTAAGGTGTTTTGGTACATTTTGTTATAACCCAGCTCTACTAAATGTGTCAGAAGCAGGATCGATGGTTAGGGACTCATCCTGGGTCTGGTTGTGGTCCCCCTTTACTGCTCAACTAAGAGCACAGCAGGTCATGTTATTCTTTGCTCTGCAGGTCCTGATAGGGTCATAAACTTTCAATCACATTCCAACTGAAAGATAACAAACACACAAACACATCACTGTGACCTGGAGACCCCCTTAGTGAATAAGACCAGGGGTGCATGAGCCAAAGAGCCAGACAAAGGAAGGGGAGAGCTGTGATAGCTGATCCAGGTAACTTTGTCTCAGGATATCCTACGTAATAAAAATAATTCACACATCAACATCTGAGATTCTGGTTACTAATTGACTGGACCATGAGACCGGAGCAGGATTTAGCTCCAACAAGTCCTAACAAAGTGGTTTTACAGCTGTGCACGTCAGCGTTGTCCTGCGTTATCACTGATGTCCGTCGTGTTTTGAAGTGTGTTGTGTGTGTTAATGACAATAATCTGAATCATTATTAGCCTTGATATTGTTTTCCTTTTTCTTTGTTCGGTCGCAGAGTCGGGACGAGACTTGACGAGCTCCAAAATCACACAGGAAGCAGGTACGTTCAGAGTCTTCATTCTGGGTCAGGGTTGCCTAGAAAAGGCTGCTGTTCTTAAACACACTTCTCCGTGAATGTGAACATCTGTCGGTCCAGTCGATGTGCAAAACCTCATACTCTGCTTCTGACTGGCTAGTAGTCCTTACCTAGGTACTGTCAGGGCCCCCATACTCTGCTTCTGACTGGCTAGTAGTCCTTACCTAGGTACTGTCAGGGCCCTCATACTCTGCTTCTGACTGGCTAGTAGTCCTTACCTAGGTACTGTCAGGGTCCTCATACTCTGCTTCTGACTGGCTAGTAGTCCTTACCTAGGTACTGTCAGGGCCTCATACTCTGCTTCTGACTGGCTAGTAGTCCTTACCTAGGTACTGTCAGGGCCTCATACTCTGCTTCTGACTGGCTAGTAGTCCTTACCTAGGTACTGTCAGGACCCTCATACTCTGCTTCTGACTGGCTAGTAGTCCTTACCTAGGTACTGTCAGGCCCTCATACTCTGCTTCTGACTGGCTAGTAGTCCTTACCTAGGTACTGTCAGGGCCTCATACTCTGCTTCTGACTGGCTAGTAGTCCTTACCTAGGTACTGTCAGGGCCTAATACTCTGCTTCTGACTGGCTAGTAGTCCTTACCTAGGTACTGTCAGGCCCTCATACTCTGCTTCTGACTGGCTAGTAGTCCTTACCTAGGTACTGTCAGGGCCCTCATACTCTGCTCCTGACTGGCTAGTAGTCCTTACCTAGGTACTGTCAGGGCCTCATACTCTGCTTCTGACTGGCTAGTAGTCCTTACCTAGGTACTGTCAGGGCCCTCATACTCTGCTTCTGACTGGCTAGTAGTCCTTACCTAGGTACTGTCAAGGCCTCATACTCTGCTTCTGACTGGCTAGTAGTCCTTACCTAGGTACTGTCAGGGCCTCATACTCTGCTTCTGACTGGCTAGTAGTCCTTACCTAGGTACTGTCAAGGCCTCATACTCTGCTTCTGACTGGCTAGTAGTCCTTACCTAGGTACTGTCAGGGCCTCATACTCTGCTTCTGACTGGCTAGTAGTCCTTACCTAGGTACTGTCAGGCCCTCATACTCTGCTTCTGACTGGCTAGTAGTCCTTACCTAGGTACTGTCAGGCCCTCATACTCTGCTTCTGACTGGCTAGTAGTCCTTACCTAGGTACTGTCAGGCCCTCATACTCTGCTTCTGACTGGCTAGTAGTCCTTACCTAGGTACTGTCAGGGCCTCATACTCTGCTTCTGACTGGCTAGTAGTCCTTACCTAGGTACTGTCAGGGCCTCATACTCTGCTTCTGACTGGCTAGTAGTCCTTACCTAGGTACTGTCAGGGCCCTCATACTCTGCTTCTGACTGGCTAGTAGTCCTTACCTAGGTACTGTCAGGGCCCTCATACTCTGCTTCTGACTGGCTAGTAGTCCTTACCTAGGTACTGTCAGGGCCTCATACTCTGCTTCTGACTGGCTAGTAGTCCTTACCTAGGTACTGTCGGGGCCCTCATACTCTGCTTCTGACTGGCTAGTAGTCCTTACCTAGGTACTGTCAGGGCCCTCATATTCTGCTGGTACATCAGGCTGCGGCATAGACCCAGAAGGGTCTGAGGGGGTACGCCGTCGCACAACCATAAAATGGCCTTTAGGATAACAATCTGAGCCTGTCGGCCATTTTGCGGCTTCAGGGCGCTCCCCGCTCAGTGTCAATCTAACCCTTAGGTTAGAAATATGGGACAACAGGGTCCCGGTGGGAATATACTGTCATACTAGTGCT
>JABXJD010000590.1:162500-165000 GCA_013375575.1 Percina caprodes | reverse complement strand
ACACACACACACAGACATATACACACATAAACACACATGCACACACGCACAAACATATACACACACAAACATATACACACACAGACATATACACACACAGACATATACACACACAGACATATACACACATAAACACATACAGAGACATATACACACATAAACACACATGCACACACGCACAGACATATACACACAAACACACACATAAACACACACACACACACAGACATATACGCACATAAACACACATGCACACACGCACAAACATATACACACATAAACACACACACACAGAGACATATACACACAAACACACACACACACACATAAACACACACACACATACTGTAGAAATGTAGTTTTGTTGGATAAAGTCTTAAGTTAATTTTTCTTCTTTTTAGTATGTGTGTGTGTCACAGAAAATATATTAATATGTATATACTGTATATATTATATATATTATATACATTATATATATTAATCAGAATGTTCTGGAGATATGGCGTGTTGAAGAACGGGTCCGATATTTCAGTGTTGAGTTCACTTCTCCCGTTGGAATCAACACACCGAGGAGCTGCTGCTGGTCTCCAAGAGACTTGATTAAAGGAGCTCATCCTCTCACCTGTACCTGCAGCCTCGGCCTAAAGATAATGGAGTAGATGCTTTAAGCCTCATGCTCGTCCTCTGTCGTCCTCTGTCGTCCTCTGTTGTCCTCTGTCGTCCTCTGTCATCTCTGTGCGTCCTCTGTCTCTGCAGGAGGGTTGGAGTCGGAGAACCCGGGACGGACGACGGGCGCTTTTATTTCCACCTGGGAGACGCCCTGCAGAGGGTCGGAGACAGCAGCGTGAGATACAGTCTATGAATAAAATCACACACATACATACACATGTAGACACACACACATATATACACACACACACATACACATGTAGAAACACACACATATACACACACACATATATACACATATAGACACACTCACACACACACAACATACACATGTAGACACACACACATATACACACACACACATACACATGTAGACACACACACATATACACACACACACATACACATGTAGACACACACACATATACACACACACACATACACATGTAGACACACACACACACACACACACACACATGTATACACATATAGACACACTCACACACACACAAACATACATGTAGACACACACACATATACACACACATACACATGTAGACACACACACACACATATATACACATATAGACACACTCACACACACATACATACACATGTAGACACACACACATATACACACACACACATACACATGTAGACACACACACACACACACACACACATATATACATATAGACACACTCACACACACACAAACATACACATATAGACACACTCACACATCTACACACAGACACATACACATGTAGACACACACACACACACACACATATAGACACACTCACACACACACAAACATACACATGTAGACACACTCACACATCTACACACAGACACACACATCTACACACAGACACACTCACACATACATAAACACACACATATATACACATACTCACACATATACACGCGCACACACACACACATATGACAGCGTCCACCTGTCTCTCCAGGCCTATCACTGGTACGAGTTGGGCCACAAGCGCGGCCATTTTGCCTCGGTGTGGCAGAGATCTCTGTACAACGTGGACGGACTGAAGGCTCAGCCCTGGTGGACGCCCAAAGAGACGGGATACACCGACCTGGTCAAGGTACACACACACACACACACACACACACACACACAAGTAGCCTGTCTGAATGTCTCCCTGTCAATACACACACACACACACACACACACACACACACACACAAAGTAGCCTGTCTGAATGTCTCCCTGTCAATACACACACACACACACACACACACACACACACACACACAGTAGCCTGTCTGAATGTCTCCCTGTCAATACACACACACACATACACACACACACACACACACACACAAAGTAGCCTGTCTGAATGTCTCCCTGTCAATACACACACACACACACACACACACACACACAAAGTAGCCTGTCTGAATGTCTCCCTGTCAATACACACACACACATACACACACACACACACACACACACACACACACACACACACACACACACACAAGGTAGCCTGTCTGAATGTCTCCCTGTCATTACACACACACACACACACACACACACACACACACACACACAAAGTAGCCTGTCTGAATGTCTCCCTGTCATTACACATATACTGTATACACACGTGTGTGCATGCGTGTCTATTTGCATGTAAAGCATGCATATATTTCTTTAAAGAAGTTAAATTCTACTGTATAGTTTTCTTTTCTCTACATATACACATTTTTAAAAGGGATTTGACATCTGGAACTAGAAACTATTGATACAAAACCTTTGGTTCTGTACAATTCTGATGCTAACTACTTGTACTTGTTGTCAATT
>JABXJD010000590.1:135000-152500 GCA_013375575.1 Percina caprodes | reverse complement strand
TTTGGTGTTTTTTCCAAAGTTTTTTGATATTTTTGAAGTTGACATTTTCTGCGCTTATTTCGACGGCCCATTTTTTGTACCAAAACAACAAAGAAATGAACTGAAAACGGGTTAATTTGACCCAGGGACAACATGAGGGCTAAGAAGTCTTCACTGCACGTTGCAGAAAATTAAAGATAATTGAACTTTGAATATCTTGGGATAAAACTGGCCAGGTGTGTCACTTTCTTTGCAGTGTAACAATACTTATAACAATAATATACAATCTTCATAATGATACTAACAATAAGTTACGATAGAAACAATCTTTCCCCCTTTTCTGCACTCTCGAGGGTAACGGTGATGATTTGGCATCGTGTACGTTTCACAGCACGACGCTTTTATTTTATAAAGAAAGATTTCACTCTGGTAGAAGAGTATTTTATTCAAAGTTTTCATGCATGTGATCCGGTTATACTTTACTTTAGTTATAATTTCCGATTTGCCTCTGCGACATGTGCGGTGCTTTTATTTTGAAATGCTTGTGCGAAGTTGTCTTGACTTTTGTTTTTACATAGAAGAAAAAATGTGAAATTATTCTACCAAAGTGAGCTTTCTTTCACGGGCGTCATCCTTCCTTCCTTTTAGTTTTTGTAATCACTGATGAATGTTTCCTCCTCCTTTGACTCTCTTTCAGATTGTAAGGACATTAAAGTCAGTGAAATTCAAAGTATTTTGATTTATATCTTTAAGTAAAATACTCCAGCAAGTAGATGAAGCCGCCATGTCACGGCGGCTCAAAGAAACAGAAAGAAAATAAAGATTTTAGAGTCACAGCTCAGAAAAAACGGAAGATAAATCCTCATTTAAAGGTGCCCTGCCACACAAGTGTGTGTGTGTGTGTGTGTGTGTGTGTGTGTGTGTGTGTGTGTGTGTGTGTGTGTGTGTGTGTGTGTGTGTGTGTGTGTGTGTGTGTGTGTGTGTGTGTGTGTGTGTGTGTGTGTGTGTGTGTGTGTGTGTGTGTGTGTGTAGATGAACTGCTACCTCCTCTGTCAGCTCTAGCCACTGGAAAGAAATAAGAGGAAAAATCAGACCAATCACAACAGCTGGTCAGTCTGATGTCATGTTGTCTGAGCTCATTAATATTCATGAGCTGGGTAAGGGATGCTGATAGCCAGGTTCTTATTGGCTAGCTGTCAGCCAATCAGAGTCAAGCGGCTTAGCTCATTGAATATTAATGAGAACTGGTCCAAGTGGAGCTGAGTCTTCCTGCAGGCTTTCTACACCACGCTAGAATGGCTTGAAGCAAGGTAACCACGGTAACCACGTTACAGAGTCCACGATAGGACTTCAGATTACCACAAAGTGATGAAATACGCGTTGCAGGGCACCTTTAAGGTTTATTTCACCAACAAGTATTGTTTTTAACTACGGATTAAAGGGTAATTTCGGTTTTTTCAACCTGGACCCTATTTTCCTGTTTTTGTGTCTGAGTGCCTGATGGGAACAACAGGGTCCATTAACGGGTCCAGTATTAACGGGTCCAGTATTAGTAGTTACCCTATGGGGCAATTGTGCATCCTCAATTTTGTCCACTAATAATGCTTTTTGTTGCCACTGAGCGGCTCATATTAATATTCATAATATTAATATTCTAAGTGTCTGACAACACTTTAATAATAATAAATGCATCATAACCTCATTTACGTACAGACACGGAAATATTATTTTTAGAAATATTTTTAGAAATATTATTTTTAGAAATATTATTTTTGAAATATTTTAGAAATATTAATAATTTTGGTATGCATTTATTTATTTCAACATTTATTTTAATATTGCTTATTTTATTTTTTATTTTTTTTTTACATTTAAATGCATTCCTGTATTTATTGATTGATATTTAAGTAATTTTTCGTCCTCTAAAGATGAAAGATAATTGGTCATTCTTTGAAAAAAGACAATCTGGAAAAATATAATCAAATATAGGCTAAAACAAATAAAACGGGCCAATATCATTCTTCCTGAACCATTATTGTTATTATTTATTATCCCAGGTGTTAATCTTAGTTTTAAAGGAATCCTTGTTGGTGAAACTCGGTCTAAATGTTTCTTAATTAAAGATATGATTTATATTTTGTCTTTCGGGTCTTGTTTAAATAAAGTTTCAGATGAAATGTGTTGATCTTACATTCCTGCGTGTGTCTGACTGGATTATTAATAAAGTTAAAGCGGAAGTCGTCAGACAGATGCTGCTGGCTCAGCTGGGAGGCATCACACGGCTCAGAGACAGACTGTGTGTGTGTGTGTGTGTGTGTGTGTGTGTGTGTGTGTGTGTGTGTGTGTGTGTGTGTGTGTGTGTGTGTGTGTGTGTGTTAGTCCAGGGCCAGTAGTGGTGTGCTGGTCTCTCTGTCCGTTTGTCGGAGAGTTCCTGGTTCCACCGCCGACTGAGACCTGAAACACACAGACACACACACACACACACACACACACACACACACACACACACACACTTCTTTGAGGCTACACACTCATTTTTAAGCAGTCATTTGAGATTTAAGAAAAGATCTCAGAGGGATGAAGAGAAAGATGAAGGAAGGAGGGATGAAGAGAAAGATGAAGGAAGGAGGGATGAAGAGAAAGATGAAGGAAGGAGGGATGAAGAGAAAGATGAAGGAAGGAGGGATGAAGAGGAAGAAAGAAAGGAAGGAAGGATGGATGAAGAGAAAAAAGGAAGCAGGGATGAAGAGAAAGAAAGGAAGGAGGGATGAAGAGAAAGAAAGGAAGGAGGAATGAAGAGAAAAAAGGAAGCACAGATGAAGAGGAAGAGGAAGGAAGGAGGGATGAAGAGGAAGAAAAGGAGGGATGAAGAGGAAGATAAAGGAAGGAAGGATGAAGAGGAAGGAGGGATGAAGAGAAAGATAAAAGGGAGGGATGGGGATGAAGAGAAAGATAAAAGGGAGGGATGAAGAGGAAGATGAAGGAAGGAGGGATGAAGAGGAAGGAGGGATGAGAGAGCAGCAGTGTTGCTAAATGTCGCCGTTTTAGGGGCCCAGAGTAGTCACTCCTCCTCCTCCTCCTCCTCACCACCTCTTCATCGTCTCCTTGTCTCCTCCTCCTCACCACCTCTTCATCGTCTCCTTGTCTCCTCCTCCTCACCACCTCTTCATCGTCTCCTTGTCTCCTCCTCCTCACCACCTCTTCATCGTCTCCTTGTCTCCTCCTCCTCACCACCTCTTCATCGTCTCCTTGTCTCCTCCTCCTCACCTCTTCATCGTCTCCTTGTCTCCTCCTCCTCACCTCTTCATTGTCTCCTTGTCTCCTCCTCCTCACCACCTCTTCATCGTCTCCTTGTCTCCTCCTCCTCACCTCTTCATTGTCTCCTCCTCCTCACCTCTTCATTGTCTCCTCCTCCTCACCTCTTCATTGTCTCCTCCTCCTCACCTCTTCATCGTCTCCTTGTCTCCTCCTCCTCACCTCTTCATCGTCTCCTTGTCTCCTCCTCCTCCGCAGTTCTCCCGGACGTGCAGCGCGTCGTAGGTCAGCGTGTACTCCGTCTCGTCGCTGTAGTCGGGGCCCAGCAGCGGTCGGGCCCAGATGCCCATGTCGTACGGCGGCAGCGTCCCGCCGAACTCAGACGGCAAACACTCGGGCTGCAGCAGCTGGTGGAGCGAGTTCAGGTTGTTACCGTGGAGGAAGATCTGGGCGGAGGAAAACAGGGGGGAGGAGGGGAAGCAAGGGGAGGAGGAGAGGAAGCAAGGGGAGGAGGAGAAGCAAGGGGAGGAGGAGGGGAAGCAAGGGGAGGAGGGGAAGCAAGGGGAGGAGAGGAAGCAAGGGGAGGAGGGGAAGCAAGGGGAGGAGGGGAAGCAAGGGGAGGAGAGGAAGCAAGGGGAGGAGGGGAAGCAAGGGGAGGAGGAGAAGGAAGGGGAGGAGGGGAAGGAAGGGGAGGAGAGGAAGCAAGGGGAGGAGGGGAAGCAAGGGGAGGAAACGGAGGAGGGGAAGCAAGGGGAGGAGAGGAAGCAAGGGGAGGAGGGGAAGCAAGGGGAGGAGGGGAAGCAAGGGGAGGAGGAGAGGAAGCAAGGGGAGGAGGGGAAGCAAGGGGAGGAGGAGGGGAAGCAAGGGGAGGAGGAGGGGAAGCAAGGGGAGGAGGAGAGGAAGCAAGGGGAGGAGGAGGGGAAGCAAGGGGAGGAGGAGGGGAAGCAAGGGGAGGAGGAGGGGAAGCAAGGGGAGGAGGGGAAGCAAGGGGAGGAGAGGAAGCAAGGGGAGGAGGGGAAGCAAGGGGAGGAGGGGAAGCAAGGGGAGGAGGAGAGGAAGCAAGGGGAGGAGGAGGGGAAGCAAGGGGAGGAGAGGAAGCAAGGGGAGGAGGGGAAAACAGGGAGGAGGGGAAGGAAGGGGAGGAGGGGAAGCAAGGGGAGGAAACAGGGAGGAGGGGAAGCAAGGGGAGGACGCAAGGGGAGGAAACAGGGAGGAGGGGAAGCAAGGGGAGGAGGGGAAGCAAGGGAGGAGAGGAAGCAAGGGGAGGAGGGGAAGCAAGGGAAGGACGCAAGGGGAGGAGGGAAAAACAGGGAGGAAATAGGGAGGAGGGGAAGCAAGGGGAGGAGGGGAAAACAGAGAGGAGAGGAAGCAAGGGGAGGAGGGGAAAACAGGGAGGAGAGGAGAGGACGCAAGGAGAGGAGGGGAAAACAGGGAGGAGAGGAAGCAAGGGGAAGAGGGCAAAACAAGGAGGGGAGGAGAGGAAGCAAAGAGTGGAAGCAAGCAGAGGGAAAACCAAAGGAGAAACCAGGAAAGTAAAGGAAACAAGGAGAGTAGAGGAAAAGAAGAGAGGAAACAGAGGGATAAAAGGAGATAAGAAGAGGAAAGGAAAGGTTGAGAGGGAAAAGGATACAGAAGACAAAAGGAAACAAGAAATAAAACAAGGAAAGAGGAGAGGAGAGTTAATAATTATACAGATAGTAGTTGTAGTTAAAAAGAGAAAAGATGCGGTGGAGAAAAGGAGAAACTGAAATGAAAGAGAAGAAGTAGGAAGAAAAAGAAAAGAGGATGAAATAGAGCGTGGAGAGGAGAGAAGAAACTGAAAAGGGGACACTGAGGAGGAGGAAGATAAAGGAAGGAGGGATGAAGAGGAAGATACAGGAAGGAGGGATGAGGTGGAAGATAAAAGGAAGGATTAAGAGGAAGGTGGGATGAAGAGGGGAAAGGAAATGTGGGATGAAGAGGAAGATAAAGGAAGGAGGGAGGAAGAGGAAGATAAAGGAAGCAGGGAGGAAGAGGAAGATAAAGGAAGCAGGGATGAAGAGGGAGATAAAGGAAGGAGGGATGAAGAGGGATGAAGAGGAAGGAGGGATGAAGAGGGAAGATAAAGCAAGGAGGGATGAAGAGGGAAGATAAAGGAAGGAGGGATGAAGAGGAAGATAAAAGGAGGGATGAAGAGGGAAGATAAAGCAAGGAGGGATGAAGAGGGAAGATAAAGCAAGGAGGGATGAAGAGGAAGATAAAGGAAGGAGGGATGAAGAGGAAGATAAAAGGAGGGATGAAGAGGGAAGATAAAGCAAGGAGGGATGAAGAGGAAGGAGGGATGAAGAGGGGAGATAAAGAAAGGAGGGATGAAGAGGAAGATAAAAGGAAAGGATTAAGAGGGAAGATAAAGCAAGGAGGGATGAAGAGGAAGGAGGGATGAAGAGGGGAGATAAAGGAAGGGGGATGAAGAAAATGGAGGGATGAAGTGGAAGGAAGGATGAAGAGGAAGGATTGATGAAGAGGAAGATAATGGAAGGAGGAATGAATAGGGGAGATAAAGGAAGGAGGGATGAAGAGGAAGGAGGTATGAAGAGGGAAGATAAAGGAAGGGGAGATGAAGAAGATGGAGGGATGAAGAGGAAGGAGAGATGAAGAGGGAGATAAAGGAAGGAGAGATGAAGAAGATGGATGGATGAAGAGGAAGGAGAGATGAAGAGGGAGATAAAGGAGAGATGAAGAAGATGGAGGGATGAAGAGGAAGGAGGGATGAAGAGGAAGGAGGGATGAAGAAGATGAAGGGATGAAGAGGAAGGAGGGATGAAGAGGAAGGAGGGATGAAGAGGAAGGTGTTTTTCACCCGTTTCCTGGTCTTGTCCTTGAGGAAGGGCTTGATGATGGTGTACATGGCGTGGATGTACCACGGCTGGTTCACAAAGTGGATCCCTCCAAACCGAGCAGGGAAACTGTCCTGAGGAGAGGAGACAAGGGGACAAGGAGACAAGGGGAGGAGACAAGGAGACAAGGGGAGGAGACAAGGTTAAAAGAGGAGACAGGAGAGACGATTACAGGAAAGGAAACAAAGAGAGGAGATAAGGAAGGAAAGGGGAGAGGGGAAAAAATGAGTGAAAAACAGTGACGAGAGGAGAGAAAAGAAGGAAAGGAAACAAGGAGAGGACACAAGGAAGAAAAGTAAGTAAAGGAAATGAAAGCAGAGGGAACGACGCAAGAAGAGGGAGAAGGAGAGGACACAAGGAGAGAAGATAAAGGGGGAAAGAAAACAGGGAAAGGAGATAAAGAGAGAAGAGGGGAAAAAGGAAGAATAACCCTCATCTCGTCCTCCGGGGTCCTGAGACCCGTCCTGTATCCCACTACCCTCGTCTCCTTATGACCTCATAAGGGGAAGATTCCAGATCATCCCATCGGAGCTTTCATTTCTCAAAGGCACCCAGCAGCGTGTACTTTCTTTCTGCACGCTCCCTCTAGTGGAAGCAGAGTGGAACTGCAACTATATCAGATACAGCAATCTGATTGGTGCAGCTCGCCTCTGGCCCCGCCTATATCAGATACACCAATCTGATTGGTGCAGCTCGCCTCTGGCCCCGCCTATATCAGATACACCAATGTGATTGGTGCAGCTCGCCTCTGGCCCCGCCTATATCACTTTTTCCGATGTTTTTGTCGCTATTTCTAATTTATTTGGCACTTTTTCCGATGTTTTTGTTGCTATTTCTAAATTATTTGTCACTTTTTCCGATGTTTTTGTCGCTATTTCTGATTTATTTGTCACTTTTTCCAATGTTTTTGTTGCTTTTTCTAAATTATTTGTCACTTTTTCCGATGTTTTTGTCGCTATTTCTGATTTATTTGGCACTTTTTCCAATGTTTTTGTCGCTTTGTTGCAGCAATCTGATTGGTGCAGCTCGCCTCTGGCCCCGCCTATATCAGATACACCAATGTGATTGGTGCAGCTCGCCTCTGGCCCCGCCTATATCACTTTTTCCGATGTTTTTGTCGCTATTTCTAATTTATTTGGCACTTTTTCCGATGTTTTTGTTGCTATTTCTGATTTATTTGTCACTTTTTCCAATGTTTTTGTTGCTTTTTCTAAATTATTTGTCACTTTTTCCGATGTTTTTGTCGCTATTTCTGATTTATTTGGCACTTTTTCCAATGTTTTTGTCGCTTTGTTGCAGCAATCTGATTGGTGCAGCTCGCCTCTGGCCCCGCCTATATCAGATACACCAATGTGATTGGTGCGAGTGAGTGGAACTCCTCCCCTTGTTAGTGATTCTCCGGGGTGGAGGTGGATCAGAGTTTACCTGAAGGCCCTCAATGGCCAGTTTGAGGATGTTGGGCGTGAGCTTGGAGGCCTGTTTGAAGGAGAAGTTGCTCCAGTCGATGATGAGGATGAAACCGTTGATCTGGAGCTCCGGGTTCTCGATCAGAACCTCCAGAGAGAGCAGGATCGCCCGCAGGATGTCCGTGAACGAGTTCCTGAAGGACAGGAAGTCGTTTTAACAGCCAATCAATAGTTAAAGAGAGCGTGACGCTGTGAGTCTTAACTACAACACTGTGGCTAATGATCCGTGTGTGTGTGTCTGTCTGTCTGTCTGTGTGTCTGTGTGTCTGTGCGTCTGTCTGTCTGTCTGTCTGTCTGTCTGTGTGTCTGTGTGTCTGTGTGTGTCTGTCTGTCTGTCTGTGTGTCTGTGTGTCTGTGTGTCTGTGTGTCTGTGTGTCTGTCTGTGTGTGTGTGTGTCTGTCTGTGTGTCTGTGTGTCTGTGTGTCTGTGTGTCTGTCTGTGTGTGTCTGTGTGTCTGTGTGTCTGTGTGTCTGTGTGTGTCTGTCTGTCTGTCTGTGTGTCTGTGTGTCTGTGTGTCTGTGTGTCTGTCTGTGTGTGTGTGTGTCTGTCTGTCTGTCTGTCTGTGTGTCTGTGTGTCTGTGTGTGTGTCTGTGTGTCTGTCTGTCTGTCTCTGTCTGTCTGTCTGTGTGTGTGTGTGTCTGTGTGTCTGTGTGTGTGTGTGTGTGTGTGTGTTACCTGCTCTGGTCCCAGTTGGAGGCGAACAGGATGAGGATCTTCCTCCCGTGTTGGTCTGGGGTGTCCAGCACGCCGGGGAACCCGTCCATCAGCGCCCGCTTGATCCCCGGGTCGTCCACCTGAAACATAAACATAGTTTCCTTTGTGTCGAAAGGGACCAGGACACCCCAGGATCCTCTTCTAGTCTGGAAATCCAGACCCAAATCCAGAAAGGTTAGGGTCTGGCATCGAGTAGTGAGCCCGTCTCGAGGGGCGGCACCAAGCTTTTTACGATGTTTTTGTCGCTTTTTACGATGTTTTTGGTGCTTTTTCAGATTTTTTTGTCGCTTTTTACGATGTTTTTGTCACTTTTTCCGATGTTTTTGGTGCTTTTTCTGATTTATTTGTCACTTTTTACGATGTTTTTGTCGCTTTTTACAATGTTTTTGTCGCTTTTTACGATGTTTTTGTCGCTTTTTACGATGTTTTTGTCACTTTTTCCGATGTTTTTGTCGCTTTTTCCGATGTTTTTGGTGCTTTTTCTGATTTATTTGGCACTTTTTCCGATGTTTTTGTCGCTATTTCAAATTTATTTGGCACTTTTTCCGATGTTTTTGTCGCTATTTCAAATTTATTTGTCACTTTTTCCGATGTTTTTGTCGCTTTTTCTGATTTATTTGTCACTTTTTCCGATGTTTTTGTCGCTTTTTCTGATTTATTTGTCACTTTTTCCAATGTTTTTGTAGCTATTTCTGATTTATTTGGCACTTTTTCCAATGTTTTTGGCCCTTTTTCTGATTTATTTGGCACTTTTTTCCAGCTTTTGGCGCTTTTTTAAAAAACCTGAGCTAGTTTAATAACAGGTTTCACACTTATTCTTGAAATTCATGGTCAACAAACCTCATTTATATCAAACGTTTTAGTTAAAAAGGCCGAAATTATGAATTATTTTGACTAGTAGCTAAGATCAGAGGATGTTGAGTGGATCACAGATGGGTAGATGTCAAAGTTTAGTCCGGATTCTGTTTGGAAACCATTAAAAAAAATAATTCAAATGCTATAAGATTAAATAAAACACCCAAACAATTCAATGAAAGTAATCATTAATTTAACCTGAAGAACGTTGTATGGAATCATCCATGTTATTTTTGGACAATTCGGTGGAAAGAAATCCATATTTCTGATATAAAACACTCTGAAACGGGTCAGTTTGACCCGAGGACAACACGAGGGTTAAAGAAATACCAATAAACCAGATCACGTCATTCGGTTGGGGCAGCAACTCACTCTCAATTTGGGTCAAACCAACCAAGTTCCAACATATTTCATCCAGAGACTCTGAGCGAATCTGCAGCTTCTTCTTCAAACTGGAAAAAAAGGAAAAACACAAATGGAAACGGACCTTGAAGCTCTGGAACATGTCGAGGTTCTGCTGTCTGAACTGGAAGTACTGGGCCAGCAGCCTGAAGGTTTCCATCTGGTCGAACTTCCTGGCTCTCAGGAACCGCAGGATGAAGTCGTCGTCCGTCCGCAGAAATCCGATGTCCGGCCGCGTCACGATCATGTCTCGCACCTCCAATTAAACACAAGTTAGGGAACTATACTGTCAGCCTGAATGAATCAGAAGATTTCCAAAATTAAAAGTATGGTGGCCATTTTGGGCGCCCAGATAGCTCAGTTGGTAGAGTGGGAGCCCGTTTAAGAAGGTTTCCTCCTCAATGCAACGGGCCCGGGTTCAACTCTGACCTGCAGCCCTTTGCTGCATGTCATGTGTGCAGCTGTCCTGTCAAAATAAAAGCCAAAAAGGCCCCAAAAAGTAATGGTGGCCAATTGGGGACATATTCAGCTTCTCCGTCAATCAAACTGCCCGGGCCCCAAAAGCCCCAGCTGTACTGCATGTCATATGGATTCTGTAATATAATTGAATGCCAATTTGTGTGGGAATGTTACGATTTGGGTATTTTTTGCTTTGTTCCTCCTTATTTGGTATTTGGTTCCGTCTTGTCTCCTTGTGCTTGTGTCCTAGTTTCCTCCCCCGTCTTGAGTTGTAGTTTCTGTCTTAAGTTTCCCCCCCTGAGTGTCTGTATGTTCTGTTTTATTTTGAAGTCTGGGTCTCTGTCTCGTCTTGTCTTTAGTTCTACTTCCTGTGTTTCCCCGCTCTTGTGATTACCTGATGTCTTCCACCTGTTTCCCAACCCTCTCGCCACCTTGCCTCTCGCCACCTGCCTCTCGTCACCAGCCTCTCGTCACCTGCCTCTCGCCACCTGCCTCTCGCCACCTTGCCTCTCGCCACCTGCCTCTCGTCACCTTGCCTCTCGCCACCTGCCTCTCGCCACCTGCCTCTCGTCACCTGCCTCTCGCCACCAGCCTCTCGCCACCTGCCTCTCGCCACCTGCCTCTCGTCACCAGCCTCTCGTCACCTGCCTCTCGTCACCTGCCTCTCGCCACCTGCCTCTCGCCACCTGCCTCTCGTCACCAGCCTCTCGCCACCTGCCTCTCGCCACCTGCCTCTCGCCACCTGCCTCTCGCCACCTTGCCTCTCGCCACCTTGCCTCTCGTCACCAGCCTCTCGTCACCTGCCTCTCGTCACCAGCCTCTCGTCACCTGCCTCTCGCCACCTGCCTCTCGCCACCTGCCTCTCGTCACCTTGCCTCTCGCCACCTGCCTCTCGCCACCTGCCTCTCGCCACCAGCCTCTCGTCACCTTGCCTCTCGTCACCAGCCTCTCGTCACCTTGCCTCTCGTCACCTGCCTCTCGCCACCTGCCTCTCGTCACCTGCCTCTCGTCACCTGCCTCTCGTCACCTGCCTCTCGCCACCTGCCTCTCGCCACCTGCCTCTCGCCACCTTGCCTCTCGTCACCTTGCCTCTCGTCACCAGCCTCTCGTCACCTGCCTCTCGCCACCTGCCTCTCGCCACCTGCCTCTCGCCACCTGCCTCTCGTCACCTGCCTCTCGCCACCTGCCTCTCGCCACCTGCCTCTCGCCACCTGCCTCTCGCCACCTTGCCTCTCGCCACCTGCCTCTCGCCACCTTGCCTCTCGCCACCTTGCCTCTCGTCACCAGCCTCTCGTCACCTGCCTCTCGTCACCAGCCTCTCGTCACCTGCCTCTCGCCACCTGCCTCTCGCCACCTGCCTCTCGTCACCTTGCCTCTCGTCACCTTGCCTCTCGCCACCTGCCTCTCGCCACCTGCCTCTCGCCACCTGCCTCTCGCCACCTGCCTCTCGCCACCTGCCTCTCGTCACCTGCCTCTCGCCACCTGCCTCTCGCCACCTTGCCTCTCGCCACCTTGCCTCTCGTCACCTGCCTCTCGTCACCAGCCTCTCGTCACCAGCCTCTCGTCACCTGCCTCTCGCCACCTGCCTCTCGTCACCTTGCCTCTCGTCACCTTGCCTCTCGCCACCTGCCTCTCGCCACCTGCCTCTCGCCACCTTGCCTCTCGTCACCTTGCCTCTCGTCACCTGCCTCTCGTCACCTTGCCTCTCGTCACCTTGCCTCTCGTCACCTGCCTCTCGTCACCTGCCTCTCGCCACCTGCCTCTCGCCACCTGCCTCTCGCCACCTTGCCTCTCGTCACCAGCCTCTCGTCACCAGCCTCTCGCCACCTGCCTCTCGCCACCTGCCTCTCGCCACCTGCCTCTCGCCACCTGCCTCTCGCCACCTGCCTCTCGTCACCTGCCTCTCGCCACCTGCCTCTCGCCACCTGCCTCTCGCCACCTGCCTCTCGTCACCTTGCCTCTCGCCACCTGCCTCTCGCCACCTTGCCTCTCGCCACCTTGCCTCTCGTCACCAGCCTCTCGCCACCTTGCCTCTCGCCACCTTGCCTCTCGTCACCAGCCTCTCGTCACCTTGCCTCTCGCCACCTGCCTCTCGCCACCTTGCCTCTCGCCACCTGCCTCTCGCCACCTGCCTCTCGTCACCTTGCCTCTCGTCACCTTGCCTCTCGCCACCTGCCTCTCGCCACCTGCCTCTCGCCACCTTGCCTCTCGTCACCTGCCTCTCGTCACCTTGCCTCTCGCCACCTGCCTCTCGCCACCAGCCTCTCGCCACCAGCCTCTCGCCACCTTGCCTCTCGTCACCAGCCTCTCGTCACCTTGCCTCTCGTCACCTTGCCTCTCGTCACCCTGCCTCTCGTCACCTGCCTCTCGTCACCTGCCTCTCGTCACCTTGCCTCTCGTCACCTTGCCTCTCGTCACCTTGCCTCTCGTCACCTGCCTCTCGTCACCTGCCTCTCGTCACCTTGCCTCTCGTCACCTTGCCTCTCGTCACCTTGCCTCTCGTCACCTTGCCTCTCGTCACCTGCCTCTCGTCACCTGCCTCTCGTCACCTGCCTCTCGTCACCTGCCTCTCGCCACCTTGCCTCTCGTCACCTTGCCTCTCGTCACCTTGCCTCTCGTCACCAGCCTCTCGTCACCAGCCTCTCGCCACCAGCCTCTCGCCACCTGCCTCTCGTCACCTGCCTCTCGCCACCTGCCTCTCGCCACCTGCCTCTCGCCACCTGCCTCTCGTCACCTTGCCTCTCGTCACCTTGCCTCTCGTCACCTTGCCTCTCGTCACCTTGCCTCTCGTCACCAGCCTCTCGTCACCTGCCTCTCGTCACCTTGCCTCTCGTCACCTGCCTCTCGTCACCTTGCCTCTCGTCACCTTGCCTCTCGTCACCTGCCTCTCGTCACCTTGCCTCTCGTCACCTTGCCTCTCGTCACCTTGCCTCTCGTCACCTTGCCTCTCGTCACCAGCCTCTCGTCACCTGCCTCTCGTCACCTTGCCTCTCGTCACCTTGCCTCTCGTCACCTTGCCTCTCGTCACCAGCCTCTCGTCACCAGCCTCTCGTCACCTGCCTCTCGTCACCTGCCTCTCGTCACCTGCCTCTCGTCACCAGCCTCTCGTCACCTGCCTCTCGTCACCTGCCTCTCGCCACCTGCCTCTCGTCACCTGCCTCTCGCCACCTGCCTCTCGTCACCTGCCTCTCGTTACCTGCCTCTTGTTACCCAGTGTCTTTAGTGTCTGAGTGTGTGTTCCTGTCAGTTCTCTATGTTTGTTCCCCTGTGAGTTTTTCCCTTCCTTTGTTCTCCTGTTTTTATCTTGCTTTTTCCCGTGGACCTTTTCTGGATTTTGGGACTTTGTTTTGTAATTGTTTGATCCTGTGTTTGTGGGGACTTTTTTTGTTAAATAAAGCCTTGTGAAGCTCTCTCCTGCCTGCCTTTCTCTGCTTTTGGGTCCTTATTCTGCTACCACATAACAGGGAATTTACAACGGAGCTCTGTAGCGGCTAAAACAACTAGCAACTGTCACTCGGCGTGACAAAGCTCTGTAGCGGCTAAATTAACTAGCAACTGCTTGGTGTCACACACCCAAGATGCATTGCTATTAACAGTAAATACCTGTAATCTGTAACATTCGCAGATAGTGCTGTAATATTATTTTCTCCCAGCATGCATTGCCATTTACATAGTAGGATCCTGTATAACATTAAAACAGCACGATACTGTGAGACTGTAAATTAACATCAAAGGTTTAAAGTGTACGGCCAAAACACACCGACCTAACACTTTAAAAAAACGCCTGAATATTATCATTAGCATGCTAACGGCAGCTAGCATTAGCCGCGTACCTGCTGGATGTCCTGATGCAGAGTATCGGGGTTTTCATTGAGCTCTAAGCGAGCCTTCTCCGTCGTCTCGGCGCTCAGGCCGGCGTGAAGGTGCGTCATCGCGGAGTCTCACTCTGCTTCGATTCCCCAACGTCCAAAATGTGTAGATCAGTTTGTTCTCCCACCTTGTATGTTTTTCAAGTTTTATTCCAACGTGTATAAATATACATATCTCCAGACAAGTATCTCCAGTTTTGTCGTACAATCTTGTTGTGGCTGGGATTTGGTCGTCTTTCTCTGTAACACAATCTTAGTTAGTTGCCGTTGAAACCGTTTCAGCTCCAGATTTCGTCAGCAAGAGACAATCGTGTGACGGTAGTTTGTAGTTCAGTGCAACAGCTTATGAATCAACAGCTTATGAATCAACAGCTTATGAATCAACAGCTTATGAATCAACAGCTTATGAATCAACAATCGTCACCGCTGTCTTCCTCTACATTGTTGGTTCTTATGAAGCTGGAAGTGTTTTTTGGTGTTCTGACGCCGGGTTGAAATGTTGAGATTGTTACAGGGACGTGTGGGTTAATGAACAGCACATGGAGGGGGGGGGAGGGGTAAGAAAAGTGCCACATTCACATCCTTTTTGACCTAATTTTCTTCCCGTTGGGCGTCTCTCGGCTCCCTCCTCCTCCTGCTCTCGCTCATCTTTCAGATCTCTCAGGTTGAATCAGTCGACTCTCTGCTGCGTCATGATGAGGAGGCGGGATGGCGGCGACGGGTCCTGTTGCTATGGTCTAAGGTCAGTTAAGGCAGCTCGGTCGGTCTGGTGCGGGCCTCCTCAGCCTGAAGGAGACGGGAAACATCAGCGCAGGTACAATGTTAGAAAGGTGGCTAATTCATCGTGTTAAAGGGGCTCTAAGCAATGTCACATGTTTTTTAGGCTAAAACCTTTTTTATCACATACAGCAAACATCTCCTCACTATCTGCTAGCTGGCTGTCCCCAGAACACACTGTAAAAACCATCTCCTGGATCTGAAGTCTCTTTTATATAGACCTTAGTGGTCCCTAATACTGTATCTGAAGTCTCTTTTATATAGACCTTAGTGGTCCCCTAATACTGTATCTGAAGTCTCTTTTATATAGACCTTAGTGGTCCCTAATACTGTATCTGAAGTCTCTTTTATATAGACCTTAGTGGTCCCTAATACTGTATCTGAAGTCTCTTTTATATAGACCTTAGTGGTCCCCTAATACTGTATCTGAAGTCTCTTTTATATAGACCTTAGTGGTCCCTAATACTGTATCTGAAGTCTCTTTTATATAGACCTTAGTGGTCCCCTAATACTGTATCTGAAGTCTCTTTTATATAGACCTTAGTGGTCCCTAATACTGTATCTGAAGTCTCTTTTATATAGACCTTAGTGGTCCCTAATACTGTATCTGAAGTCTCTTTATATAGACCTTAGTGGTCCCTAATACTTTATCTGAAGTCTCTTTTATATAGACCTTAGTGGTCCCTAATACTGTATCTGAAGTCTCTTTTATATAGACCTTAGTGGTCCCTAATACTGTATCTGAAGTCTCTTTTATATAGACCTTTGTGGTCCCTAATACTTTATCTGAAGTCTCTTTTATATAGACCTTAGTGGTCCCTAATACTGTATCTGAAGTCTCTTTTATATAGACCTTAGTGGTCCCTAATACTGTATCTGAAGTCTCTTTATATAGACCTTTGTGGTCCCTAATACTTTATCTGAAGTCTCTTTTATATAGACCTTAGTGGTCCCTAATACTGTATCTGAAGTCTCTTTTATATAGACCTTAGTGGTCCCCTAATACTGTATCTGAAGTCTCTTTTATATAGACCTTAGTGGTCCCTAATACTGTATCTGAAGTCTCTTTTATATAGACCTTAGTGGTCCCTAATACTGTATCTGAAGTCTCTTTATATAGACCTTAGTGGTCCCTAATACTTTATCTGAAGTCTCTTTTATATAGACCTTAGTGGTCCCTAATACTGTATCTGAAGTCTCTTTTATATAGACCTTAGTGGTCCCTAATACTGTATCTGAAGTCTCTTTTATATAGACCTTTGTGGTCCCTAATACTTTATCTGAAGTCTCTTTTATATAGACCTTAGTGGTCCCTAATACTGTATCTGAAGTCTCTTTTATATAGACCTTAGTGGTCCCTAATACTGTATCTGAAGTCTCTTTATATAGACCTTAGTGGTCCCCTAATACTGTATCTGAAGTCTCTTTTATATAGACCTTAGTGGTCCCCTAATACTGTATCTGAAGTCTCTTTTATATAGACCTTAGTGGTCCCTAATACTGTATCTGAAGTCTCTTTTATATAGACCTTAGTGGTCCCTAATACTGTATCTGAAGTCTCTTTATATAGACCTTGGTGGTCCCCTAATACTGTATCTGAAGTCTCTTTTATATAGACCTTAGTGGTCCCTAATACTGTATCTGAAGTCTCTTTTATATAGACCTTGATGGTCCCCTAATACTGTATCTGAAGTCTCTTTTATATAGACCTTGGTGGTCCCCTAATACTGTATCTGAAGTCTCTTTATATAGACCTTAGTGGTCCCCTAATACTGTATCTGAAGTCTCTTTTATATAGACCTTAGTGGTCCCTAATACTGGATCTGAAGTCTCTTTATATAAACCTTAGTGGTCCCTAATACTGTATCTGAAGTCTCTTTTATATATTAATGTTAAAAAACCTCATAAAGTGACATTTTCATGCTATGAGACCTTTAATATTACAGACTGATTTTATGAAATGGCGTACGTGTGACACGCCAGGTGTTGTGTGTGTGTCTGTCTGCTGTGTACACGCAGAGAGCTTACCTGCGTACAGGTAACACGCCACTTGGCTTAACCCTTGTGTTGTCTTCCCGTCAACCATGACAAAAAAACACGTTTTGGTCACTTTTTTTTCAACATTATTATCACTTTTTTTGACATTTTTGTTACTTTTTCAATGTTGTGGGTGCTTTTTTGATGTTTTATCCAAAAAAAAATTATATTTTTAACGTGTAATTAACTGAAAACGGGTCAAATTGGACCCAAGGACAACATGAGGGTTAAGACTGGGTATGTTTACGTGGTCATAATGTCATATTGCAGAATATTATGCCACATTAATTAATGTGAAGCCCATTGTGTTGCATTTAAGAAATATACTGTATATAAATAAAGTTTACTTTTTTTTGACTACCTTACACTTTACTGCTAATTAACAAATGTTAGCATGTTGACAGCTGTAGATTTTGTTTTATTTCAACCTTATTTGTGGTTATTGTGGCTCTCCAAACACTTTATAATTACATGTTGTGTTGTATTTTTTATATATGCTTCATTTTAACCATGTTCCTTTTACAGCTTATGTTATATTTTTTACTCATTTATGTCTACTATGCATCTGTTCTTGTACTTGCTGCTGCTGTTGGGATCAATAAAGGTTATCCTAATCTCAAGATGACCCCCCCCCTCCCATCCACCCCAACCCCCCACTCATCCCCATCTGCTGTTCACAGTGATTGTGTCAGATGTCGCCCAATCTGTCCACTGAGACTGCATCATGACAAAAAAAAAGAGAAAACCCAGAGACACGTGAAGGTCCCACGGGGCTTTAATTACATTTCCACCCCCCCCCCCCTCCCGAGAT
>JABXJD010000590.1:127500-130000 GCA_013375575.1 Percina caprodes | reverse complement strand
CAGAGATATCGGGCAGTTGGGGGTTTGGTGCCTTGCTCAAGACTACCTTGGCAGTGCACCACCTTACTTTGGCCCATACGGGGACTTGAACCAGCAACCCTCTGGTCCTCAACCCAACTCCCTACTGAGATCTTTAATCTACTTTAATCTATATTTCGTCTTCTTCTCTGACTTATTTGAAGAGATTTCTTTCTATTTACTTAGTTATTTAATGTGAGATTTCTTTAAGAAATCTTATTGTTTTATTTAATTTGTATTATTTAAGATACAATACAATTTCAGTTGCACTTTTGATACGAGTTAAGTCTGTTTTTTTGGGAGAAATAAAGGAATATTGTTCAATCATTTGTCTGCAGCTCATTCGGGAGAAAATATTTGGAGAAAATTATATGAAATTGTGAGTTGAGTGTGTTGTTACATCCCTACCCTGCATCCGGGGTTATGATCCTCAATCACCAGCTGCTCGTTAAATAACTCCACACAAACAATAGACTTATATTCTTTCTTTCTATAGTCCAATCTTAACAGCGTGAGTGCTTTTATTGTGAAGGCGCACTGTCGCCTCCTCGCACAGTGACGTGTTTCCTGTTGTGCCAACGTCCACTTAGCTGGGAAACACTTCACTGAAAGCGTCTCTATCTCGTTTCAACCGTTAAATAACTTTAAAAAAGCCTTTTTTACTGACTCGTAAATTATCTTTTCATACGTATTGAAGTTCATACAACAGATTCTTGTACGTGTCACATCGCGGGACCTCGTTTTTAGTCTTTTTTGGGACATTTTGGTCGACAGTTAGCTTAATCTGCCTTCTCCGGTGTGTGTGCTAACGTTAGCTTAGCGGCTAGCCACCATTCACTCCTCAAGGAAAGAATCGATTAATCGATATCGTTGTAATTATGGATCAATCGGGAATCGCAGCAGTAACTCCGAAGGTAAGAAGCTCTTTCGATTTGTTGTCCTCATTGTTTTTTGTGTGTTGTCTTTCCATCAAAATAGAAAATCAACAACTTTTGTTGACGCTTTTTAATCGAAGTTTTTAACGTTTTCTTCCGTTTTTGTCCCTTTTCTCAACACGTTTGTCACTTTTTTGACGTAACACTAACTTATTAACTTAATTTTTACAGTTATTTTTTGGAATTTATGGTCAATAAACCTCATTAATAGGAAATTATACCTAATGTTTGAGTTAGAAAAGCAGAAATTAGGAATTATTGAGACTAAAATTAAAGGAATGGATGTTGATGATAATCACAGACTGGAATATGTCAACTTTTACTCTCAATACTATTTCAAAAACACTTCAATTTGGTTTCAAATGCTATAAAATTGAATAAGACGCCCCAAAATTAATGAAAGTAGAGATTTGTACTTGGCAAAGAGCGTTGTGTGGAATCAATCATGTTATTTTGGGGAATTAAAAAGAACATTGATATAGGACAACATGGGGACAACATGAGGACAACATGAGGACAACATGGGGACAACATGGGGACAACATGA
The DNA here is from genome assembly GCA_013375575.1 of Percina caprodes. NCBI lineage: Eukaryota > Metazoa > Chordata > Actinopteri > Perciformes > Percidae > Percina > Percina caprodes. Next base: position 128,500 of record JABXJD010000590.1, on the reverse strand, counting down.
GGGCAACATGAGGGCAACATGAGGGCAACATGGGGACAACATGGGGACAACATGGGGACAACATGAAGACAACATGGGGACAACATGGGGACAACATGAAGACAACATGGGGACAACATGGGGACAACATGAAGACAACATGAGGGCAACATGAAGACAACATGAGGACAACATGGGGGCAACATGGGGACAACATGAGGGTTAAGTCCACGACTGATTATAAAAGGACAACATGGGGACAACATGAGGGCAACATGGGGACAACATGAGGGCAACATGGGGACAACATGGGGACAACATGGGGACAACATGAGGACAACATGAGGACAACATGGGGATAACATGGGGACAACATGAGGACAACATGAGGACAACATGAGGACAACATGGGGACAACATGGGGACGGCATGGGGACAACATGGGGACAACATGGGGACAACATGAAGCTGTCAGTCAGCTGTTAGCTTCTGCGCATGTGCAAAACAGCAATGTTAATTTGACTGCTTTTTTTTATGTGAATCCAAGAATATATTAAATCCTTTTAAACGTACAGACACTAAAAAAGAATAATGAAACTTTCATAGTAGCTATATGGTGAACTTTTAGGGGAAGCATGTGTTTGGTTAGTCTCAATATTGTGTTATTGATATTGTTTTATCCCCCCCCCCCCCATTATTTGTTTTTCTGAAAAGTTATGTACGTGTCTAAAATGTATATTTAACTTCTGCTTGTTGACAGGCTTCCCCTTTAAAGGTTTAAGTCAGCGGACAGATACTATTCGCCCTTAGAGGAGATATGTTGGCACAAGTTACACCTAAAATATGTAACAACCACGTCACCTCAGATGCTAGTTAGCCATTATTACACTATCAGGAAAGGGTTTATTGCCACGATAAGTTACACCGAGGTGGAATTCGCCTGGGTGATTGGTGCAAACACACACACACACATCAGGGTTTACCCTAGAAAAGTTGTTTGGAAAAAGTGATGAAGACGTGG
>JABXJD010000590.1:100000-117500 GCA_013375575.1 Percina caprodes | reverse complement strand
CACACACACACACACCCCATTACACTCATCCTCTCGCTCCGCAGGAACAAGCCGTGGACCCTCGCACTCGTCTGCTGATGTACAAAATGGTGAATGCCGGCGTGCTGGAGAACATTAACGGCTGCATCAGCACCGGGAAAGAGTCGGTGGTCTTCCACGCTAACGGAGGGAGGTGGGTGGATGTCAGGAGGCCCCCGGAGACACTCTCCGGTCGTGTCCACACGCAGGGTCCAAAATTAACTTCGTTAGAGCTAATTAACCAGCCCCTTGCATTTTTACGTTCGTAGATGGTGCTAATTTTGGACCCAAACGTGTATTGATGTAGTTTCCTCTCGTCCACAAACAGAGTTTAACCCTTGTGTTGTCCTTCTAGGTCAAAACTGAATTTTTTTTGACGTTTTTGACACTTTCTTATGTTTTTTTTTCAACGGTTTCTTCATTTTTGTACCACTACCATCAGAACACCGTCCACATCACTAACACCAATATATCACCACTAGAACAATAATAAAATAATATATAATACCAACAAAGTAGTGAATTGATCCTTCGTTTAACTTGCAAGAAGCGTTTTTATTTATATATATATATATATATATATATATATATATATATATATATATATATTTCCTATATTTTAATATATATTTTCTATATATTTTAATATATATATTAATATATATTTTCTATATTTTAATATATATTTTCTATATATTTTCTATATATATTAATATATATTTTCTATATTTTAATATATATTTTCTATATTTTAATATATATTTTAATATATATATTAATATATATTCTATATTTTTTAATATATATATTAATATATATTTTCTATATTTTAATATATATTTTCTATGTATTTTAATATATATTTTCTATATTGTCCCCGTTGGTCAGCCTGGAGGAGCAGCCTGTCCCGGGCGAGGTGGTGCTGAAGGTCTTCAAGACGACGCTCAACGAGTTCAGGAACCGCGACCGCTACATCAAAGACGACTATCGCTTCATCGATCGCTTCAGCAAACTGAACCCTCGTAAAATCATCCGTCTGTGGGCCGAGAAGGAGATGCACAACCTGAGCAGGTAACCCCCTCCCCCCCCACCCGGCTGTTACTGCCGTCTCTTTTTTATTATCCTTTGAGCTCCGCCAGTTACTTTTTTCTCATTGTGATGTCATATCTTGGAGTATTTTCAAATGCTTTATACCACTAAAATCAACACAACCTAAGCTTAAAGGTTATAAAGTTAATAGACTGTAATAATTAAAGTATTCGTATTTTGTCATATAAAAACATTGCTTTTTTGTGGTTTTTTTCGTTATCTCAAGACACTTTACAGATAGAGTTGGTCTAATAATTTACCAAGTCCCAACAATTCTTCCAACAATTTGTTTTCAAATGCTATAAAATTGAATAAGACGCCCCAAAATTAATGAAAGTAGAGATTTGTACTTGGCAAAGAGCGTTGTGTGGAATCAATCATGTTATTTTGGGGAATTAAAAAGAACATTGATATAGGGCAACATGAGGGCAACATGAGGGCAACATGAGGGCAACATGAGGGCAACATGAAGACAACATGAGGGTTAATAAGTCACTAAATTTGTCACCTGTCCTATTTTTTTATGAATAAAGTTGCTAAGAGGGTCTGAAAATTCCCATAATTTAGCGAGAAAGTTGCTGTCCACAACGTTACTGCTGCGGCTTCCTGATTTCTTAACCCTCATGTTGTCCTCATGTTGCCCTCATGTTGCCCTCATGTTGTCCTCATGTTGCCCTCATGTTGCCTTCATGTTGCCCTCATGTTGCCTTCATGTTGCCCTCATGTTGTCTTCATGTTGCCCTCATGTTGCCCTCATGTTGCCCTCATGTTGCCCTCATGTTGTCTTCATGTTGCCTTCATGTTGCCCTCATGTTGCCCTCATGTTGCCCTCATGTTGTCTTCATGTTGCCCTCATGTTGCCCTCATGTTGCCTTCATGTTGCCCTCATGTTGTCCTCATGTTGCCCTCATGTTGCCCTCATGTTGCCCTCATGTTGCCTTCATGTTGCCCTCATGTTGCCTTCATGTTGCCCTCATGTTGTCTTCATGTTGTCTTCATGTTGCCCTCATGTTGTCCTCATGTTGTCTTGATGTTGCCCTCATGTTGCCTTCATGTTGCCTTCATGTTGTCTTCATGTTGTCCTCATGTTGTCCTCATGTTGTCCCCATGTTGTCCCCATGTTGTCCCCATGTTGTCCCCATGTTGTCCCCATGTTGTCCTCATGTTGTCTTCATGTTGTCCTCATGTTGTCCTCATGTTGTCTTCATGTTGCCCTCATGTTGTCTTCATGTTGTCTTCATGTTGTCTTCATGTTAATAATAATAATAATAATAATACATTATATTTAACAGCGCCTTTCATGACACTCAAGGTCGCTTTACAGTATATAAAAGACAGATAAGTATAAACAACAACAAAAAACAAAAACAACAAAAAACAAAAGACAGGATCTGTGTATTTACAAGTAGGCAAGCTGGAACAGGTGGGTTTTGAGTCTGGTTTTGAACAGGGGGAGAGAGTCGATACTGCGGAGGTCAGGTGGGAGTGAGTTCCAGAGCTGGGGAGCAGAGCGGCTGAAGGCTCTGTTCCCCATGGTTACAAGTCGAGCTGGGGGTACAGTGAGGTGGAGGGAGGAGGAGGATCTGAGGGAGCGGGAGGGGGCAGCGATGTGAAGGAGGTCAGACAGATATGGAGGAGCAAGGTAATGGATGTTGTCCTCATGTTGTCCCCATGTTGCCCTCATGTTGCCCTCATGTTGCCCTCATGTTGTCCTCATGTTGTCCTATATCAATGTTCTTTTTAATTCCCCAAAATAACATGATTGATTCCACACAACGCTCTTTGCCAAGTACAAATCTCTACTTTCATTAATTTTGGGGCGTCTTATTCAATTTTATAGCATTTGAAACCAAATTGAAGTGTTTTTGAAATAGTATTGAGAGTAAAAGTTGACATATTCCAGTCTGTGATTATCATCAACATCCATTCCTTTAATTTTAGTCTCAATAATTCCTAATTTCTGCCTTTCAAACTCAAAAATTAGGTATACTTTCCTATAAAAGGTTTATTGACCATAAATTCCAAAAATAACTGTAAAACTAAAGTTAATAAGTTAGTGTTACGCAGTGTTAAACGTCAAAGTGACAAACACTGGAAAAAGTGTTGGAAAAAAAGGACAAAAACGTAAGACAAAGTTAAAACATTGATTAAAAAGTGTTGATTTTCAATTTTGACGGGAAGACAACATAAGGGTTAAACTACGGAGCAGCGAGGCCCAAATCCCAGAACACGTGTGCGTTAATCTTAGCCCTAATTAAAAGGTATAAATGACGTGTTTGTCTGTGTGTTCAGGATGAGGAAGGCTGAGATTCCCTGTCCGGAGGTGGTGCTGCTGAAGAAACACATCCTGGTGATGTCGTTCATCGGCGAAGACCACGTTCCTGCTCCCAAACTCAAAGACGTCAAGCTGAGCTCCGAGGACATGAAGAACGCCTTCTACCAGGCCCTGCATGTACGTACAGCCAGAACTGCTCCGTATATACACGTAATCCCGCTTTGCCGGATCATCCGCACGCTGCAGTGCAGAGGAAGGTCAGGCTAGGTCACACAGCATTCTGGGATGGGAGAAAAACATGCTCTGGTTTATTGGCATTCCTTTAAAGATCCCATGGCATGAAAATGTCACTTTATGAGGTGTTTTACCATTAATATGCCATGTCATGGGACCTTTAAACCAACCACATTCATCCTGCGACACCGGAGCAATCCCAGAAGTGGAACGTCAGAGATAGACTAATGTACAGTACAGGCCAAAAGTTTGGTTTCACCTTCTCATTCAATACATTTCCTTTATTTTCATGACTAATGACATTGTAGATTCTCACTGAAGGCATCAAAACTATGAATGAACACACGTGGGATTATGTACTTAACAAAAAGTGTGAAATAACGGAAACAACTGACAGTCCCAACCCCTTAATAAGGCAAGAAATTACACTAATTAACCCTGACGAGGCCCACCCGTGAAGTGGAAACCATTTCAGGTGACTACCTCATGAAGCTCATTGAGAGAACGCCGAGGGTTTGCAGCGCTATCAAAAAAGCAAAGGGGGGGTACTTTGAGGAATCTAAAATATAAGACCTATTTAAGAGTTATTTCACACTTTTTTGTTAAGTACATAATTCCACGTGTGTTCATTCATAGTTTTGATGCCTTCAGTGAGAATCTACAGTGTAAATAGTCCTGAAAATAAAGGAAATGTATTGAATGAGAAGGTGGAACCAAACTTGGCCTGGACTGTGTATGTAAAGTAATGGTTTTTAGATTGGTTCTTAGATCTGTATCCGTAGTCTCGAGGGCTCGGACCATGTGCTTCTGTCACACCGGTGGATCTGATTTGGGATTTCCAGAGTTGTGATTCTAGAAGTATTGCGATTCGATAGTATTGCAATTTTCTTTTCCTTCTTTAACAAAAACAAAAGTTCAATAATACACTTGTGGAGATTATATATCATGAGACATTTCTAAAAGCTGAATGCACATCACAAGTCAGCCTGACTTTCATTTCATGGGTCTTCTGTAGTTTTGCTTTTGCTCTGTTCCGCTGGTATTTGATATGATTTATAGCTTAGATTAGGGTAACCATTGGTAACACAAAAATTAAAAAAAAAACTATTCCAGGTGAAAGAATCTATTTCATAAAGAAGAATCTATATTTCATAAAATCACGATAAATACAATCCCCCTTCAGTACAGGTACTTAGAGGTTTTTAATGCTATAATGCTATGTTATATCTTGTTAAACTAGTGTGTGTGTGTGTCTGTCTGTGTGTGTGTGTGTGTGTGTGTGTGTAGTTGATGCAGCTGTTGTATCAGGAGTGTAATCTGGTTCATGCTGATCTCAGCGAATACAACATGCTGTGGCACAAAGGGAAGGTACGACGTCTTTCTTTTCTTTAAACTGCTTTCTGTCCTTCATTCTGTCTTCATCCATTAACTCTTTCATTCTCTCAACGTTCTTTAAGGCCCAAACGCACCGGAAAACGCCAAAAAGCGCTCAGAAATCGACCTTGTTTTTAGTTTTGGGAGCATCAAATGAGGAACCAGCAACCAAAGCTGTTTTCACTGCATCCACACCACATTTAGAGAGTTACCATGCCTATAAGCTTCTTCTGTAGCCTTTATTAATTGTTAAAAAATGAAATTGTATATGTCTTAATATCATTTAAAAGAAATAAAAATGACTGGTCATAATACGCTACATTATGAGGGAGGTTTTACGACCCTGTACGTCATGGGACAAGGTCCAAAGACTTCTCTTTATTGATCCTTTTGGGATGACTCCTGCAAGGAACTTGAAATTTCCAGCAGCAGTTTTTAGCAAGAAAAAGACAGTAAAGAGAGAAAAAGACAGTAGATATAGAGAGAAAAAGACAGTAGATATAGAGAGAAAAAGACAGTAGATATAGAGAGAAAAAGACAGTAGATATAGAGAGAAAAAGACAGTATAAAGAGAAAAAGACAGTAGATATAGAGAAAAAGACAGTATAAAGAGAAAAAGACAGTAGATATAGAGAGAAAAAGACAGTATAAAGAGAAAAAGACAGTAGATAAAGAGAAAAAGACAGTATAAAGAGAAAAAGACAGTAGATATAGAGAGAAAAAGACAGTAGATATAGAGAGAAAAAGACAGTATAGAGAGAAAAAGACGGTAGATAAAGAGAAAAAGACAGTATAAAGAGAAAAAGACAGTATAAAGAGAAAAAGACAGTATAAAGAGAAAAAGACAGTATAAAGAGAAAAAGACAGTAGATATAGAGAGAAAAAGACAGTATAAAGAGAAAAAGACAGTATAAAGAGAAAAAGACAGTATAAAGAGAAAAAGACAGTATAAAGAGAAAAAGACAGTATAAAGAGAAAAAGACAGTAGATATAGAGAGAAAAAGACAGTAGATATAGAGAGAAAAAGACAGTAGATATAGAGAGAAAAAGACAGTAGATATAGAGAGAAAAAGACAGTAGATATAGAGAGAAAAAGACAGTAGATATAGAGAGAGACAGTATAGAGAGAAAAAGACAGTAGATATAGAGAGAAAAAGACAGTAGATATAGAGAGAAAAAGACAGTAGATATAGAGAGAAAAAGACAGTATAGAGAGAAAAAGACAGTATAAAGAGAAAAAGACAGTATAAAGAGAAAAAGACAGTATAAAGAGAAAAAGACAGTAGATATAGAGAGAAAAAGACAGTAGATATAGAGAGAAAAAGACAGTAGATATAGAGAGAAAAAGACAGTATAAAGAGAAAAAGACAGTAGATATAGAGAAAAAGACAGTATAAAGAGAAAAAGACAGTAGATATAGAGAGAAAAAGACAGTATAAAGAGAAAAAGACAGTAGATATAGAGAGAAAAAGACAGTATAAAGAGAAAAAGACAGTAGATAAAGAGAAAAAGACAGTATAAAGAGAAAAAGACAGTAGATATAGAGAGAAAAAGACAGTAGATATAGAGAGAAAAAGACAGTAGATATAGAGAGAAAAAGACAGTATAGAGAGAAAAAGACAGTATAGAGAGAAAAAGACGGTAGAAAAAGAGAAAAAGACAGTATAAAGAGAAAAAGACAGTAGATATAGAGAGAAAAAGACAGTAGATATAGAGAGAGACAGTATAGAGAGAAAAAGACAGTAGATATAGAGAGAAAAAGACAGTAGATATAGAGAGAAAAAGACAGTAGATATAGAGAGAAAAAGACAGTAGATATAGAGAGAAAAAGACAGTAGATATAGAGAGAAAAAGACAGTATAGAGAGAAAAAGACAGTATAGAGAGAAAAAGACAGTATAAAGAGAAAAAGACAGTATAAAGAGAAAAAGACAGTATAGACCTTTCAGTGCCTTTGGGCCTTTAAAGCTGTCATCCATCCTTCCTCACATCTGTCCCCCGTTAAGTCTTCTAAATGCACTTTTGTCCCTATCTCTTATGTCTTTTATTCTTCCCCTCCCACCTGTCCTGTCTGTTTTTAGTGCTATAATGCTATGTTATAGTTTGTTAAACTACCGTGTGTGTGTGTGTGTGTGTGTGTGTGTGTGTGTGTGTGTGTGTTAGGTGTGGTTGATTGACGTGAGTCAGTCCATCGAGCCCACCCATCCTCACGCCTTGGAGTTCCTCTTCAGAGACTGCAGGAACGTTTCCACGGTAACGGCTAGTTTTATCTTGCACATGCAGCTTTAAATGAAAGATGGATGGATGGACTTGATTAATCCCACACTGGGAAATGTACAAGTTACAAAAACATACACACACATTCACTCACACACATACAGAAAAGTTACAAAAATAATACTGTAGATAACATAAAAAGATTAAAAAAAACATTTGCATGAAGATTTCTGATCCAAAATAACAGTTTTATTATGTTTAACATAGAAAGTATTTATAGCAGATAGAGGAAGATCTGCTGCTTCCTCTACAGCTGATGGATGCCTAATTGTGTGTGTGTGTGTGTGTGTGTGTGTGTGTGTGTGTGTGTGTCCGTTGGTGTGGGGGTGGGTGTGTGTCCGTCGCTGTGTGTGTGTGTGGGTGTGTGTGTGTCCGTCGGTGTGTGTGTGTGTGTGTGGGGGTGTGTGTCCGTCTGTGTGTGGGTGTGTCCGTCCGTCCGTCCGTGTGTGTGTGTGTGTGTGTGGGTGTCCGTCGGTGTGTGTGTGTCCGTCGGTGTGTGTGTGTGTGTGGGTGTGTGTCCGTCTGTGTGTGGGTGTGTCCGTCCGTCCGTCCGTCCGTGTGTGTGTGTGTGTGTGTGTGTGTGTGTGTGTGTGTGTGTGTGTGTGTGTGTGTGTGTGTGTGTGTGTGTGTGTGTGTCTCACAGTTCTTCCAGAAGAGAGGAGTGACTGAGGTGATGAGTGTGTACGAGCTTTTCAACGCTGTGAGTGGACTGAACATCCCCGTTGGTGAAGAGGATGAGGCAGCGTTTATCGCTGAGGTAACACAAACAGACACACACACACACACACAAAAAGACACACGGACACACACACAAACGGACACACACACACACAAACAGACACAGACACACACACACAAACAGACACACACACACACACACAAACAGACACACGGACACAAACAGACACACGGACACACACAAACAGACACACACACACACACACAAACAGACACACGGACACAAACAGACACACACACACACAAACAGACACACACACACACACACAAACAGACACACACACACACACACAAACAGACACACGGACACAAACAGACACACACACACACAAACAGACACACACACACGGACACACAGACACACACAAACAGACACACACACACACACACACAAACAGACACACACACAGACACACACACGCACACACGCACTCTCAAACAGTCGGTTGTAAAAGCCACAAACTCAGAAGAAATTAACTTAAAGAGCCTGTTATACTGGGGGTCTCCTACAATCAACAAACCTTGTTTCTCATTCGCTAGTTAACACTAGCAAGTTAACGAGATTGTTAAGCCGTTGTCTAGGCAACGAACGTCGTTAAAAGTATTGCGTTGATCTGTTTAACGTTGCTAGTTAATGTTGGAAAAGCTTTGAACTCAATGAAAATGTTTTTTAAAGAAACAAACACCTGAAGCACCAGTTAAACTCTCTCTCTCTCTCTCTCTTTCTCACTCTCTGTCCTCCCCTCTCTTTTTCTCTTCCCCTCCCTCTCTGTCTTTCTCACCCTCTGCTCTCTCTCTCTCTCTCTCCCTCCCTTTCTTCCCCGTCTCTCTCCTTCTCTTTTTCTCTCCCCCTCCCTATCTGTCTCTCTCCGTCTCTCTTTCTCTCTCTCATCTCTCTCTCCCTCTCTGCCCCCCTCATCTCTCTCTCTCCCTCTCTGCCCCGTCTCTTTTTCTCTCCCTCCCTTTCTCCCCCATCTCTCTCTCTCTTTCCCCCTCTCACTTTCTCTCTCACTCTCCCTCTCTGCCCCCTCTCTCTGTCTCCCCCCTTTCTCTCTTTTTCTGTCGCTCTCTCTCTCCCCTCTCTGTCCTCCCCCTCTCTGTCCTCCCCTCTCTTTTTCTCTCTCCCCTCTCACTTCTCTCTCCCCCTCTCTGTCCTCCCCCTCTCTGTCCTCTCCCTCTCTGTCCTCTCCTCTCTTTTTCTCTCTCCCCTCTCACTTTCTCTCTCTCCCCTCTCTGCCCCCTCTCTCTGTCTCCCCCCTTTCTCTCTTTTTCTGTCGCTCTCTCTGTCCCCCTCTCACTATCTCTCTCCCTCTCTGTCCTCCCCTCTCTTTTTCTCTCTCCCCTCTCACTTTCTCTCTCTCTCACTCTCCCTCTCTGCCCCTCTCTCCCCCCTTTCTCTCTTTTTCTGTCGCTCTCTCTGCCCCCCACAGATTGTGGCGTTGGAGAAGAGGAACGAGGATCACGTACAGCGGCGTGGAAAGAAAAGCTACCCTGTCGCCTGCAGAGACGGCGACCCCCCCTTAATACCCGATGCCGACGACTAACGCCCGCCCGGCTCGCTCTCTCTTCACGATCCCGCCGTGTTGAAAATGCTGCAAACGGAGGAGATGAATAACGGAGGAGGCACCCTGGAGGACCTGGCGCCTCCCCCTCATCACCCATCCAACCATCCCACCACCTGCCTCCTCTTAAACGGGCAGGGCGGAGCGCCTCCTCCTGGCTGCAGGAGGGAGGAGTCTCACCGGGTTGGACGTTGAAGTCAGAGCGTCCTGAGAGGCACCAACAGGGTTTTCTAAAGCTGAGGGAACATCTCACGTCCTCCTGCTAATATGGGCCCACACGATATTCATCATTGTGTGTGTTTTTGTAAGAAGAATCGCCGTAAAAAGAGGTAAAGCTTCTCGCACAGGACCGCTTTTATCCGGCTGGGTAAAAGTTACACTCTTAGAGGTTAATTTTGAATCCTAAATTCGGGAAGATGCCACTGACGTCTGGCTGAATTTGGGGGGAAATGAGGGTGAAAAGGTTTTTTAGGGTGTTAAGAGAAAAGCATATTGGTTTAACCCTCATGTTGTCCTCGGGTCAAGTTTGACCCGTTTTCAGTTTTTCTATCACAAAAAAATGGGCCTTCGAAATAAGCGCTGCAAATGTCAATATTAGTAATATCAAATAACTTAAAAAAATGCACCCACAACACTGAACAAGTGACAAAAAATGTCGGAAAAAGGGATAATAGTGTTTTATGGTTGACTGGAAGACAACACAAGGGTTAATAATTTCATCCTGTAGCTTCAGCGTGGTGCAAGAACACACAAAAGAAGATTTGAAGCTACATCCTGAGAACGAGAACACGTTAGCAGCAACTTCCAGGCAAGACCCGCCCTTCAATAGCATTCCCACGCTGCTATTGGCCAGGCGTCCATGCTTCCGCTAGGTAACGTAGCCCGATGTGTTCAGGTCCTATCCCCTGACCCTCGAGGTCAAAGCCTAACCCCAACCAATCGAACTGCTTCGTAGGGCGGGACTTGCCTAGAAGTTACGTGGGATCTGTCGGTACACGATCCGTCCCGCCTGCACAATCCGTCTGCGCATGTGCAATATGTTCTCGCATACGCAGATGATGTCATGATGAACGCGGAGTTACGACACTGCACGATCTGTTCCCATAGACAGTTAAAGAAAGTCTGTTCGCCTCCACCGGAAAGCTAACGTTAGCGTCGTTAGCTTTCCGGTGGAGGCTAACGGCAGACCGCTACTGTGGAACAGATCGTGCAGCGCCGTAAATCCTCGTACGTCATGATATCATCTGCGTATGCGCAGAACGGATCGTGCAGGCAGGACGGATCGTGTACCGACAGGACCCATAATTACGAGGATTTGACATATATATATTGAAAAGGTCACAGCCTTTAGTTTTGGTGTGGAGAGTTTGTGGAAGCGAAAGCCACCGGGGTAATTAAATATAATTAAATATAATGTAATATAGCAGATGTTTGCAGTGCGAAAAGATGATACACGTAGCTCTTAGATTGTGTAGGTTGTGATTTATTCTAATGAATTGAAACTGTTTATAGACCAGTAACCACATTAAAAAGGTTCAAATGGAAACTTTTTGTTGTCTTTTTCAGTGTGTTGTGTAAAAAATATTATATTTAATAAGTATTTAGCGCAGTTACTTAACGTTTTCTCTCATTTAGATACCGCGTGAACCGGTTAATTTAGGTATTTTGTGGTCTTTATTTTCTGTAACATGTTTTCTTTAAGAATAGAGCAAAGAAACCGTGTTATAGGATGCTCATAAGTTCAGGAACCCAAAGAAAAAAAATAAATATAATAATAAAATCCAAAAATAAAATCAGGTTTTGGGAATTGATCTTAATGCCTTAATTCAAAAAAATAGTAAAAATACGACCTTTAAGGACACCAATTATCTTTGTGAATGAAAAATGTCTCATACATAAATAAATGGGTTTTATTTTCTTTTAACTGTTTTTATTGTTTTTAACTGATTTTGTGTAAAGCACTTTGAATTGCCCTGTTGCTGAAATGTGCTCTACAGATAAAGCTGCCTTGCCTTGCTTATGCCCCTGTATTTTAACATAGGGGGGTGTATACTTATGCCCCCTGTATTTTAACATAGGGGGGTGTATACTTATGCCCCTGTATTTTAACATAGGGGGGTGTATACTTATGCCCCTGTATTTTAACATAGGGGGGTGTATACTTATGCCCCTGTATTTTAACATAGGGGGTGTATACTTATGCCCCCTGTATTTTAACATAGGGGGGTGTATACTTATGCCCCTGTATTTTAACATAGGGGGTGTATACTTATGCCCCTGTATTTTAACATAGGGGGGTGTATACTTATGCCCCTGTATTTTAACATAGGGGTGTATACTTATGCCCCCTGTATTTTAACATGGGGGTGTATACTTATGCCACCTGTATTTTAACATGGGGGTGTATACTTATGCCCCTGTATTTTAACATAGGGGTGTATACTTATGTCCCCTGTATTTTAACATAGGGGTGTATACTTATGCCCCCTGTATTTTAACATAGGGGTGTATACTATGCCCCTGTATTTTAACATAGGGGTGTATACTTATGCCCCTGTATTTTAACATAGGGGGTGTATACTTATTCCCTGTATTTTAACATAGGGGTGTATACTTATGCCCCTGTATTTTAACATAGGGGGTGTATACTTATGCCCCTGTATTTTAACATAGGGGTGTATACTTATGCCCCCTGTATTTTAACATAGGGGTGTATACTTATGCCCCCTGTATTTTAACATAGGGGTGTATACTTATGCCCCCTGTATTTTAACATAGGGGGTGTATACTTATGCCCCTGTATTTTAACATAGGGGGGTGTATACTTATGCCCCTGTATTTTAACATAGGGGTGTATACTTATGCCCCTGTATTTTAACATAGGGGGGTGTATACTTATGCCCCCTGTATTTTAACATAGGGGGGTGTATGCTTATGCCCCCTGTATTTTAACATGGGGGGGGGTGTATGCTTAACCGGAGTACGTCGTTTTTATTTAATTTTTTCTAAATGAGCGGCGTTTCTGTGGCGACTGTCTTTTAATTAGTGTAAGTAATCAGCTGGGGAACATTCATGCTGGTATTACTGTCACATGACTCCTGCAGAGCAACAACAAGAAGACGTCCGACCCGAGCCGTACTATATTTCATGAATAAAAGTAATCTAGCCAATTGTAAAAGTATATATACTATATATCTACACTATATATATGTATATATACATATAAATGCTATATGAATGCTATATATGCTGTGTATCTAATATATATATATATATATATATATATATATATATATATATATATATATATATATATATATATATCTCCGCTCTTATTCTGATGACCCAAACCGGAAACAGGAAGTGTAATGGCCGGCAGTTGAAGTGAACTGTTTAGCTCTGCTTCTGCGGAGTCTGTCAGGACGGAACTGAGACCCAAACATTATAATAATATTAAATAATCCCAGTGCCAGGGTGAGGATGAGTGAGGACCACTACCTGGAGCTGTGTGAGAACCCGGTGCAGTTTGAACATGCCTCGAGCGTCAACAACGTCTTCTTTGACGAGGCTAACAAACAGGTGAGCTAAGCTAGTTAGCATCGATGTGGCTAATAGCTAGGTGGCTAACTGGAAGAACTGCTCAGTAGTATAGAAAGTATCTCAAATAATACATATGGCATAATATTATAGTTTATGTTACTTTGAATGGAGCCAGTCTGCGTAATGAGTACTTTTACTTCTGTTACGTACTACTAAGTACATTTATTAGCAAGTATTATTACACATGATAATACTTTTAATTCACTTTTATAATAATGTATAATGGAGCCAGTTTGCGTACTTTTACTTCTGTTACGTACTACTAAGTACATTTATTAGCAAGTATTATTACACATGATAATACTTTTAATTCACTTTTATAATGATGTATAATGGAGCCAGTTTGCGTACTTTTACTTCTGTTACGTACTACTAAGTACATTTATTAGCAAGTATTATTACACATGATAATACTTTTAATTCACTTTTATAATAATGTATAATGGAGCCAGTTTGCGTACTTTTACTTCTGTTACGTACTACTAAGTACATTTATTAGCAAGTATTATTACACATGATAATACTTTTAATTCACTTTTATAATAATGTATAATGGAGCCAGTTTGCGTACTTTTACTTCTGTTACGTACTACTAAGTACATTTATTAGCAAGTATTATTACACATGATAATACTTTAATTCACTTTTATAATAATGTATAATGGAGCCAGTTTGCGTACTTTTACTTCTGTTACGTACTACTAAGTACATTTATTAGCAAGTATTATTACACACATAATACTTTTAATTCACTTTTATAATAATGTATAATGGAGCCAGTTTGCGTACTTTTACTTCTGTTACGTACTACTAAGTACATTTATTAGCAAGTATTATTACACACATAATACTTTTAATTCACTTTTATAATAATGTATAATGGAGCCAGTTTGCGTACTTTTACTTCTGTTACGTACTACTAAGTACATTTATTAGCAAGTATTATTACACATGATAATACTTTTAATTCACTTTTATAATAATGTATAATGGAGCCAGTTTGCGTACTTTTACTTCTGTTACGTACTACTAAGTACATTTATTAGCAAGTATTATTACACATGATAATACTTTTAATTCACTTTTATAATAATGTATAATGGAGCCAGTTTGCGTACTTTTACTTCTGTTACGTACTACTAAGTACATTTATTAGCAAGTATTATTACACATGATAATACTTTTAATTCACTTTTATAATAATGTATAATGGAGCCAGTTTGCGTACTTTTACTTCTGTTACGTACTACTAAGTACATTTATTAGCAAGTATTATTACACATGATAATACTTTTAATTCACTTTTATAATAATGTATAATGGAGCCAGTTTGCGTACTTTTACTTCTGTTACGTACTACTAAGTACATTTATTAGCAAGTATTATTACACACATAATACTTTTAATTCACTTTTATAATAATGTATAATGGAGCCAGTTTGCGTACTTTTACTTCTGTTACGTACTACTAAGTACATTTATTAGCAAGTATTATTACACACATAATACTTTTAATTCACTTTTATAATAATGTATAATGGAGCCAGTTTGCGTACTTTTACTTCTGTTACGTACTACTAAGTACATTTATTAGCAAGTATTATTACACATGATAATACTTTTAATTCACTTTTATAATAATGTATAATGGAGCCAGTTTGCGTACTTTTACTTCTGTTACGTACTACTAAGTACATTTATTAGCAAGTATTATTACACATGATAATACTTTTAATTCACTTTTATAATAATGTATAATGGAGCCAGTTTGCGTACTTTTACTTCTGTTACGTACTACTAAGTACATTTATTAGCAAGTATTATTACACATGATAATACTTTTAATTCACTTTTATAATAATGTATAATGGAGCCAGTTTGCGTACTTTTACTTCTGTTACGTACTACTAAGTACATTTATTAGCAAGTATTATTACACATGATAATACTTTTAATTCACTTTTATAATAATGTATACTTTATTAATCCCACAAGGGGAAATTTCAATGTACACTCTGTAGTTATTACACATATTACACACAGGCCTGAACTACACACACATGCTCAGCACCTATACATGCACTAATGGAGAGATGTCAGAGTGGGGGGCTGCCCATGGAAAGGTGCCTGGAGGAGATGGGGGGTTCAGTGCCTTGCTCAAGAGCACCTTGGCAGTGCCCAGGAGGTGAACTGGCACCTCTCCAGCTACCAGTCCACCACCTTACTTTGGTCCGAATGGGGACTTGAACCAGCGACCCTCCGGTTCCTAACCCAACTCCCTACGAACTCAGCTACTGCCCCCTTTTACTTGTAATGGAGTACTTTTAGACTGCGTTATTGTTATTGCTTTTTGTATTGTTATATAATATGTTGTGTAATATTCTCTTAGACCTTTTATTGTTGTCATGTTTGGTGGTATTTTGGTTTTAACCTGTGTATTTTAAATACTACTCTGAGTATTTTAAATACTACTCTGAGATGTAATTGTAGTACATTTTGTGTAAGCTGGACAGCTGGGAGGAGGCCTCGGGGTTAGTCCCAGGGTGCATCTCACTTCTCTTATTTGATAGCTCCTCACTCATTGGCTGAACCGGACGTAGTTCTGTCCCCCCTCCGTGAAGGAGTCTCAAAGCTCTTGTTCCTGCCCCGAGGAGCGAGGATGGAGGGGGGATCTCTGAGAAGCTGTAAGCGAGGTAGTCCACATCCACAACGTTACACTTCTGGGATTGTGAGTCCCCCGGAGGTCCGCTACCTGCCTCTGTCTCTGTGTTGGCACTCTAACCTGCGGCTGATTTCTGAGGACTATGGTTACCTGGTCCTCAGATCTCTGCAGGGTAAATCCAGACAGCTAGCTGGACTATCTGTCCAATCTGAGGACTATGGTTACCTGGTCCTCAGATCTCTGCAGGGTAAATCCAGACAGCTAGCTAGACTATCTGTCCAATCTGAGGACTATGGTTACCTGGTCCTCAGATCTCTGCAGGGTAAATCCAGACAGCTAGCTGGACTATCTGTCCAATCTGAGGACTATGGTTACCTGGTCCTCAGATCTCTGCAGGGTAAATCCTGACAGCTAGCTAGACTAGAATAGAGTACCTTTATTGTCATTATACACAAGTGCAGTACCTGTGCAACGAGATTAAAACAACGCTTTTACGGTGTCAACATGACATATAAAAATATAAAATGTAAGTAAGTGTAGACAAAAACAACTTTTGCGAGGAGATATCAAATAAGAGACTTGGCATCCACCTGATGTCTCCAACCTGGTCTGGATCCTCCAGTCAGAGCTGGTTCATGTGGCTCGGCCGCTCGGGAAAGGGACGTTTGGGGTCCCCCTGCTGGAGCTGCTGTCCCTACAACCCGACCGCGGAGAAGGATAGAAACGATAAAGATACCTTTTCCCTTTTAGTGGAAAATTAAGTCATATTTTATTCTGTCGATGTGGTTTTCTGATGTTTTTTTCTGGCTGCAGGTGTTTGCGGTGCGTTCAGGTGGAGCCACGGGGGTGGTGGTCAAAGGCCCGGATGACAAGAGCAGTGTTGCCTTCAGGTACATCAGCTTGTGTAGGGAATTGGTGATGTTGACCTTTTTGATTGTCTGCAATTTTGAATCTGCATCCGAGATGTGAAACAATAATCCCGTGTATTGACCGTGTAAGGTGTTTGTTTTCCTTCTCAGAATGGACGATAAAGGAGAAGTGAAGTGTATCAAGTTCTCCATTGGAAATAAGATCTTGGCAGTTCAGAGGACTTCAAAATCTGTGGTGAGAACTAGACACTAACACTGCCTGGTTAGTAGCGATGTAACGATACACTCAACTCATGATTCAATACGATTTGAAGTTCACGCTACGATTTTCTCAGGATTGTCTATAACAGAATGAGCTGCAGACAAATGGCTGAAACACAGACGTCTAAAGTCAAACTAGTGAAATATAAAGTAGATTTCGCCCTAGGCCGTTTAAAAAAAAACCTGCATTGCGTTTATTTTTTAATCTCAATAGTTTGTAGTCTTTACACGTCCATAATCCATTTTATTTCTGGTGACAAACTGTTAACGGAGGTTTAATGTGCGCCTGCAAGCACGTACGGTGGAGCGAGCTAGAGAGTGACTGAAGAGAGGGAGCGCCTAGAACAAAGCCGTGAATCAGAGAAATAAAACGTGTTTTCCCCTTTTTCATCATTAGAAATGTAACTGGAGCAAGCATCTCACAATCACTAATGTTATCCTCATTCATACAGTGTTTCCTTTTTATCAGTGGGGGGGCAGGTCTGTCCGAACGACAACAAACAGCCTGGGAGTTAGAACGGGAGTACAAAGGGTCGTTACTA
>JABXJD010000590.1:52500-95000 GCA_013375575.1 Percina caprodes | reverse complement strand
AGTATAGAGTTATAGGACTTTATAAAGATCTATCGATAATATGATTATTCTGTTCTTACTTAATTCAATTCAGTTTTATTTATAGTATCAATTCATAACAAGTGTTATCTTGAAACACTTTACAGATAGAGCAGGTCTAGACCACACTCTATAATGGACCCAACAAGGACCCAACAGTTCTAGTAGTTCCCTCCAGAGCAAGCAACAGTGCGACAGTGGCGAGGAAAAACTTCCTTTTAGGCAGAAACCTGGGACAGACCCAGACCCAGACCCAGACCCAGGCTCTTGGTAGGCGGTGTCTGACGACCGGTTGGGGTTAGAATGAAGAGTGGCAATAACAGTCACACAAAATAGTAGTTTGTAGTAGTTCTTTGTAGTAGTTCATGGGATAGCAGGGCACTGTGCGGCATTACAAGGCACAGCAGGGCGTAGCAGGGCACAGCAGGATGTAACACGGCATCGCAGGACGTGTAGCGGGACCATGGCGACAGCTGCTACCATGATGTTGGAGCCTCCCTGATCCGAGGAAACATGATGGGTGAAAAGAACATAAGGACTCCGGGGAATGACTCCCCAGAACTCGGTTAGTAACAAGCATTTAAGCACTTACAGCTTAAAATGTGCCTCTCTGTGTGTGCAGGTTACCTGTGGTACTTGCAGGTGAAGTTGCCTCCGGCTGTCAACCTGCTGCAGGACAAAGGCAAACTGATGGACTTCCTGTTACGACGGAGAGACTGCAAGATGGTCATCCTGTCTGTCTGCTCACAGAGTACGTCCATCTGTCTTTTAGGGCCGAAACTAACGATTAGCTTCATCGTCCGTTAATCTGGGGATTATTTTCTGGATTAATGGATTTGTTGTTTGGTCAGATATTCAGATTACTGTCACAGAGGAGACAAGAAAGTATAACATATATGTATGTATGTGTGTGTGTGTGTGTGTGTGTATATATATATATATATATATATATATATATATATATATATATATATATATATATGTATGTATGTATGTATGTGTGTATATATATATATATATATATATATAAAATGCAAACTGCTCATAAAACATGTCAGTCTGCACGTTTGTGATGTTATTTAGATTAATTCAAGCAATTATGTTAATTGTCTCTTTAGTTGAGTCAGATTGTGTATTTGATCGGGGGACAAATGGGTTGGATGTCCTAGATGTTTAGAAACTCTGCTTCAGGTTTCTACAGAATTCAGGGTTGGAAAAATCTGATCTGAAAACATCTTAAAGCAACACAAAGTGAAAAATTGAGTGTCCAGACTCCATTTTAAGCAGCAATAACAAAGACCAAACAAACACTGGTGCTCCTACACTAAACTGCTTAATATGCTGCAATTAAACTAAAAAGTTGTGTTGTTTTTCTCCTCAGTTCTGGAGGCGGGAGAAGGAAGTCTTCCTGTTGTGGCGACTGTCTTTGACAAACTGAACCAGGTGTATAAAGAATACCTGGAGGCAGAGCAGACCTACACTGTGGTGAGTCTATTAAATGCTTCTGAACAAGATCTCCGTACGCAGACTGAGCTCATGAGACCACGTATGTATGATCTGTATGAATTTGCGTGTCATACATACGCCATTATCAAGATGCTTAACTTTATCAACGCCGTTTGGCCTCCATTGACCTCCATTACCCTGCGACAGCGTGTGAATTCACGCCGTACTGAGTAGAATGAAAGGGTGAAAATCCACGTAGGGAGGTTGGTCGGGGGGTGGATGGGTAAACACGGGACTCTCACGCAGGAGACCGGGGATTGTGTCCCACGTTTCCTAAACTCACATTTTCTTTTCCTAACCCTAACCCCGTTCTTTTCCTAACCCTAACCCGTTCATCTTTTCCTAACCCTAACCCGTTCATCTTTTCCTAACCCTAACCCGTTCATTTTTTCCTAACCCTAACCCGTTCATCTTTTCCTAACCCTAACCCCGTTCTTTTCCTAACCCTAACCCGTTCATCTTTTCCTAACCCTAACCCCGTTCATCTTTTCCTAACCCTAACCCGTTCATCTTTTCCTAACCCTAACCCCGTTCATCTTTTCCTAACCCTAACCCGTTCATCTTTTCCTAACCCTAACCCGTTCATCTTTTCCTAACCCTAACCCGTTCATCTTTTCCTAACCCGTTCATCTTTTCCTAACCCTAACCCCGTTCTTTTCCTAACCCCGTTCATCTTTTCCTAACCCTAACCCGTTCATCTTTTCCTAACCCGTTCATCTTTTCCTAACCCGTTCATCTTTTCCTAACCCGTTCATCTTTTCCTAAACCGTTCATCTTTTCCTAACCCTAACCCGTTCATCTTTTCCTAACCCGTTCATCTTTTCCTAACCCGTTCATCTTTTCCTAACCCTAACCCGTTCATCTTTTCCTAACCCTAACCCGTTCATCTTTTCCTAACCCGTTCATCTTTTCCTAACCCTAACCCGTTCATCTTTTCCTAACCCGTTCATCTTTTCCTAACCCTAACCCGTTCATCCTTTCCTAACCCTAACCCCGTTCATCTTTTCCTAACCCGTTCATCTTTTCCTAACCCGTTCATCTTTTCCTAACCCGTTCATCTTTTCCTAACCCTAACCCGTTCATCTTTTCCTAACCCTAACCCGTTCATCTTTTCCTAACCCTAACCCCGTTCATCTTTTCCTAACCCTAACCCCGTTTATCTTTTCCTAACCCGTTCATCTTTTCCTAACCCTAACCCGTTCATCCTTTCCTAACCCTAACCCCGTTCATCTTTTCCTAACCCGTTCATCTTTTCCTAACCCGTTCATCTTTTCCTAACCCGTTCATCTTTTCCTAACCCTAACCCGTTCATCTTTTCCTAACCCTAACCCCGTTCATCTTTTCCTAACCCTAACCCGTTCATCCTTTCCTAACCCTAACCCCGTTCATCTTTTCCTAACCCGTTCATCTTTTCCTAACCCGTTCATCTTTTCCTAACCCTAACCCGTTCATCTTTTCCTAACCCTAACCCATTCATCTTTTCCTAACCCTAACCCCGTTCATCTTTTCCTAACCCTAACCCCGTTCATCTTTTCCTAACCCTAACCCGTTCATCTTTTCCTAACCCGTTCATCTTTTCCTAACCCGTTCATCTTTTCCTAACCCGTTCATCTTTTCCTAACCCTAACCCGTTCATCTTTTCCTAACCCTAACCCGTTCATCTTTTCCTAACCCTAACCCCGTTCATCTTTTCCTAACCCTAACCCCGTTCATCTTTTCCTAACCCTAACCCGTTCATCTTTTCCTAACCCTAACCCGTTCATCCTTTCCTAACCCTAACCCCGTTCATCTTTTCCTAACCCCGTTCATCTTTTCCTAACCCTAACCCGTTCATCTTTTCCTAACCCTAACCCCGTTCATCTTTTCCTAACCCTAACCCATTCATCTTTTCCTAACCCTAACCCCGTTCATCTTTTCCTAACCCTAACCCCGTTCATCTTTTCCTAACCCTAACCCGTTCATCTTTTCCTAACCCTAACCCGTTCATCTTTTCCTAACCTCAACCGTAGCTTACATACAACCGTACACATACATGCGTGTATGTGTACGCCCGCTGTATACAGCATAGACATACGCGCAGATAGCTCAAAATGTGTACAGATAACACACATTTTTTACGCCAAGTCATGATGCCGTGTTGCTGTACGACTGCCCTGCACTCACATCCACTTCTACACACACGTGTGTGTGTTTTATTTAAGGTGTGTTGTGTTCGCAGGCGATGGAGTCCGGTCCGAGTCGAGGCAGCGCAGCACAGAAACGGCCAGTCAGAACGCAAGCGGTCATCGACCAATCAGACATGTACACACACGTCCTGTCATCCTTCACAGAGAGGAAGGTACAGAGTCACACACACACACACACACACACACACACACACACACACACACACACACACACACACACTCGACTTATGAAGCTAAACGACTGGATGAGAATTGTTTTGT
Source organism: Percina caprodes (assembly GCA_013375575.1). Lineage (NCBI taxonomy): Eukaryota > Metazoa > Chordata > Actinopteri > Perciformes > Percidae > Percina > Percina caprodes. The sequence goes on along the minus strand of JABXJD010000590.1, from coordinate 91,029 downwards.
TTGTTTAATAAAGGATAGAAACAAGATAACATAAAAGATATACATTTTGTGTGTGTGTGTGTGTGTGTGTGTTCTGCAGGGCGTCTCCCATAAATTTATCATCGCTGTGCTGATGGAGTACATCCGCTCTCTGAACCAGTTCCAGATCACCGTGCAGGTAAAACCGAGCAGAGTGACGCCTCACCGTTCACACTGAAGACCCCCCATAGGGAGTTACCATCTCCAACAGAAAACACTGCTCACACACTGCTCCAAACAGCTCTACTGTAGTCCAGACTTTACTTCTGACTGGCTAGTAGTCCTTACCTAGCTACTGTCTCACTCTGTACCTACAACAGAGAGCTCAACACACAGGGTGAAAAGAGGAGCTGCAGCAATGTGCAGTACAACAAAAATAGGGTGTTTTTTGAAAATTAAACCACATAAACCTATCCTCAAAATGCAATTATGAACCTTAAATGAGCAGAATATGAGAATATATGAGAATAGTTTTACATTAAATGTAGATGAATCAACACGACAACCTTTCCGTGTTCACCTGCTTGTGTTCTAACTGTGTTGTTTGTGTGTTTCAGCATTACCTGTATGAGTTGGTGATAAAGACGCTGGTGCAGCACAACCTCTTCTACATGCTGCACCAGTTCCTGCAGTATCACGTCCTCAGCGACTCCAAACCTCTGGTCAGTTCAGACGGGAACCATTTGGGTCCAGACAGCGGCCAAATTCTGTCTTTTAAAAAAAAAAACTGTTTATTACATTTCTATGGAGCCCCCCCCCTCTCTCTCTCTCTCTCTCTCTCTATCTATCTCTCTCTCTCTTTCTCTCTCTATCTATATATCTATATATCTATCTAGCTCTCTCTGTCTGTCTCTCTCTCTCTCTCTCTCTCTGTCTGTCTCTCTCTGTCTCTATCTATATATCTATCTAGCTCTCTCTGTCTCTCTCTCTGTCTGTCTCTCTCTCTCTCTCTCTCTATCTATCTATCTCTATCTTATTGTGAGCTCCAAAGCTTACTTCAATTATATCTTTTCTCTTGCTAGTTGTACTACAAAGCAGAGAAAGAGGAGGTAATCTTGCTCCTTATGACCTCATAAGGGGAAGATTCCAGATCGGCCCATCTGAGCGTTCATGTTCTCAAAGGCAGAGCAGGATACCCAGGGCTCGGTTTACACATATCACCATTTCTAGCCACTGGGGGGGCCATAGGCAGGCTGGGGGAACGCATATTAAATAACATCATAAAGTGACATTTTCATGCCATGGGACCTTTAAGGACAAATGTACAAACAATACATAAACAAAAAGTAGTTCTACATCATATTAATGTCGGGATTATAGTTCAATCCCAAAAGTTCCAGTGGCCTTTTCCACTTATGCAAACAAACAGGTTCTTTTTCCCCTTTTAGTCAACGTTTCTTTATAATAATCCTTTCATTTTGTTCAGGCATGCTTGCTTCTGTCTCTGGAGAGTACGTACCCTCCTGCACACCAGCTGTCACTGGACATGTTGAAGGTATCACACACACACTGGCTTTAACCCTTGAATGGTATTCGGGTCAAATTGACCCATTTCAGAGTTTTACAAGAAGAAAAATGGTCCAAGTTCCATGTTTTCTACCTGAAATCAGCACCTTACCTTATTTCCTGTGATAAACATGTATTCCTGACTCAGAACATTATTCTGGATATGACACTTATGTTGTTTCCATAGTGATTTTTAACATGAATTATAACCTGATGATAAAAACGAACCCCACTTCCATCTTTAATAGTGTTCTAGTAGAGACTGATTCATTCCCTGAACATAGATGTTATCTCAGCTGCTGGAAATGGAGATAAAGACAATATTTGTTGATAGATTATGAAGGAAAATCTTATTTCAGAATTGTTTTTAAAACCCCAAATAAGTCCCGGGTCAGTTTGACCCGAGGGACACGAGAAGGTCCCGGAAGGGAAGACAACACGAGGGTTAAATGGTGGCAGACTTCTTCAAAGTGTCATTATTTTCTCATTCATTATTGGCATTATGTGTTTTTAGCGTCTGTCCACGGCCAACGATGAGATCGTGGAGGTTCTGCTGTCGAAGCAGCAGGTTCTGGGCGCGCTCCGATTCATCCGCAGTGTCGGTATGTCGATGTTTAATTTATCCACCAGGATATAGTCTGTTACAGCGGACGTCTCTTAGCTGCATCGCTTCATTTTAACTGATTTGTAATTCTTACTGTAAATTACTATAAACTATAACCTTCTTCAACATGCTATATAGCAGTTCTCAAGATTTTTTCAATAATGTGCCCCTTTAAAAAAGCTTTTTTAAGCCAGCGTGAATAGTTTTTGGTAGAAAAAAAAGTCTATTTAAAGTTAAAGAACTATGTCAGCGGTAGATTTACTAAATAATAATAACTGGAAAACATTTAAATGCTAATAAAAAAGACAGTATTAAGAAGGAAGAAAGGCAAGTATAGGTCAAAAATAGCAATAAAAACTTCAAAAAAGCAACAAAACTTGAAAAAATAGAAGTTAGAAAGAAGGAACGTAACATTATGGTGACAAAAGTGACAAAATTATTCCAAAAAGCAACCAAACTTCCAAAAAAAGAGAAAAATACTTTGGAAAAAAAGACAGTAGAAAAAGTAAGAAATTCAGAGTATAGTATGTCAAAAACGTCATTAAAATGTGTCGAAAAAACTAAATTCAGACTGCAGTATGTCAAAAAGTTATCAAAGTCATATAGTATGTTATAAAAAGTCATATTATAGTATGTCAAAAAAAGTCATAGTATAGTGCGTCTGCTATATAGGGCTGCACGATATGACCTAAAATCAAAATTATCCCAATTAGTTGCATATTTTACCTCAGTAACGATCATTTATTTGTCGTCATAGTTCATTTGCAAGGCTCAAATATTGAAGGGGAGATATTTTTATCCAACTCCGTTTTCTCTGCTACGTTTCGGTTTGAGAGGGAAAAAACTAGAGCTGTTAATTAAAATCTTGAATCAATCGTCATGGTTACTTAATGTCACGTGATTATTCTAAATGTCCTTTGACGTCTTTTTAATTTTAATTTTTGTGATTTTTAAAATAATTGAAGGAAAGGCTTCTCATGGGATAAATACGTCGATAACAGCTTCAGAATTACGATAAATGTCCGATTTATCGTCCAGCTCTACTATAATATGACTTCTATGACATTTTTTACTCTATACTGTCTCTGCTGTTTTGATAATAGACTAACCCTCAAGTTTCATTGGCTGCAGGTGGCCATGACAACGTGTCATCCAGGAAGTTTCTGGACGCAGCGCGGCAGACCGGAGACCAGATGTTGTTCTACACCGTGTTCAGGTCGTTCCAGCAGAGGAACCAGCGGCTGAGAGGAGTCCCAGCTTCAACCCGGTGAGACAAGACACACGGGAGAATTTAAGCAGCTGACGTATTTTTTAAAGTGAAATCCACTGACTGTTTCCTTCTTCTTCAGGAGAGCACTGTGAGGAGCATGTGGTTCACTTCAAGCAGCTGTTTGGGGATCAGGCTCTGATGAAACCCTCCACTGTGTGAAACCTCTAGGACCAAAGCTCACAGACTGTAAACTTACCTGGTCGGTTTAGACCCGATGGGGTGACAAATCGACATGAAGAACAGATCGTCATGGGTTACATGCACGCTCGCTCATCATTTCTGTTATCCTGTTCATGTTTGCACAAAGAAACATCATATCCTGGTTATATGGTGTCAGCAGAGACCTGGACCTGATCCGGTCAGTCTCTGAGGCATGCAGTGGATCATTAGTAAGAAAAACACACAATCAAAAATCAAGTCTGGTTGACTTATGTATGTAGACTACAAGATTTCTGAAGCTTATTTTGAGTTGAGAAATCTGATTATGAAATATCAGCTAGTAATAAACACACAAGTGTACTTGTAAAAAAGACTGTAGAAAATACATTTATTAGCTTAAATTTTGTAAAATCAAAAGTTATTTATCATGAAAAAGCCTGGGGAAACAAATGAAACATTCCCAATAAGTAGTAATAACTTAAACTTCCAGAATATTAAGATCATCTACGCAGTATTTAACATCCATCAGGTCAGGTGGGGCCTGTAAAATGAATCATGTAAATCATAAAGATCAAAATCTGAATATGAAAAACAGGAGAAAACTTGGACAAATGTTACTGTTACTATGATATTGTTGTGATTGATTAATTAAAATGTATACATACTCACTGTAACAGTCAAGGTGATGAGTCACTGTGATGTCACTGATGGTGGGCGGGACCAGAGGCTGAATGTTGGAGTGCCTGTCTGAATATTTGAGTATGATGAATTATGTGTAACTAAAAGTCACCACTTTATAGAGCTTTTTAGAATCAACGGCACTGAACTGTATGAAGTAAAAATGTAAATGTTTTAATGCGCTGTTACTACTAAAAGTATAAATATATGAATAATTGATTGATTAAACTGCAGGTGTTTGCAAAGGTGTCTGTGGTTTCTGTAGCATATCGAAAAGTCATAGTATAGTATGTCGACAGAGTATTAAAAAAATATAGTATTTTGAAAAAGTCCAGTCATAGAATAGCATGTCAAGAAAAAACAATCGTCAAAAAATGTCATAGTATGTCGAAAAAAGTCATAGTATAGTATGTTGAAAAAAATAGTATAGTATGTTCAAAAAAGTCATAGTATATTAAAAAAAGTCATAGTATAGTATGTCAAAATAAGTCATAGTATAGTACATCGAAAAAAGTCATAGTATAGTATGTTGACAAAAGAAAAAAATAGTATAGTATGTTCAAAAAAAGTCATAGTATATTAAAAAAAAGTCATAGTATAGTATGTCGAAAAAAGTCATAGTATAGTACATCGAAAAAAGTCATAGTATAGTATGTGGAAAAAAGTCATACTATAGTATGTGGAAAAAAATCATAGTATAGTACATTGAAAAAAGTCATTGTATAGTATATCAAAAAAAGTCATAGTATAGTATGTCAAAAAAAAGTCATAGTATAGTATGTCAAAAAAAGTCATAGTATAGTACATCAAAAAAAGTCACAGTATAGTATGTCAAAAAAAAGTCATAGTATAGTTTGTCGAAAAAAGTCATAGTATAGTAGTCAAAAAAAAGTCATAGTATAGTATGTCGAAAACGTCATAGTATAGTACATCGAAAAAAGTCATAGTATAGTATGTCGAAAAAAGTCATAGTATAGTATGTCGGAAAAAGTCATAGTATAGTACATCGAAAAAAGTCATAGTATAGTATGTCGGTAAAAGTCATGGTATAGTATGTTGAAAAAAACATAGTATAGTACATCGAAAAAAGTCATAGTATAGTATGTCGAAAAAAGTCATAGTATAGTATATCGAAAAAAATCATAGTATAGTACATTGAAAAAAGTCATAGTATAGTATGTGGAAAAAAGTCATAGTATAGTATGTGGAAAAAATCATAGTATAGTATGTCGGAAAAAGTCATAGTATAGTACATTGAAAAAAAGTCATAGTATAGTATGTCGGAAAAAGTCATAGTATAGTATGTTGAAAAAAAACAGTATAGTATGTGGAAAAACGTCATAGTATAGTATGTCGGAAAAAGTCATAGTATAGTATGTCGGAAAAAAGTCATAGTATAGTACATCGAAAAAAGTCATAGTATAGTATGTCGAAATGAGGAAAAAAAGTCATAGTATAAAATATCAAAATAAAGTCATAGTATAGTATATCGAAAAAAGTCATAATATAGTACGTCAAAAAAAGTCATAGTATAGTATGTCGGAAAAAGTCATAGTATAGTACATAGAAAAAAGTCATAGTATAGTATGTCGGAAAAAGTCATAGTATAGTATGTTGAAAAAAAACAGTATAGTATGTGGAAAAACGTCATAGTATAGTATGTCGGAAAAAGTCATAGTATAGTACATAGAAAAAAGTCATAGTATAGTATGTCGGAAAAAGTCATAGTATAGTATGTCGGAAAAAAGTCATAGTATAGTACATCGAAAAAAGTCATAGTATAGTATGTCGAAATGAGGAAAAAAAGTCATAGTATAAAATATCAAAATAAAGTCATAGTATATCGAAAAAAGTCATAATATATTACGTCAAAAAAAGTCATAGTATAGTATGTCGGAAAAAGTCATAGTATAGTACATAGAAAAAAGTCATAGTATAGTATGTCGGAAAAAGTCATAGTATAGTATGTCGGAAAAAAGTCATAGTATAGTACATCGAAAAAAGTCATAATATAGTACGTCAAAAAAGTCATAGTATAGTGTGTTGAAAAAGTAAAAAGGTCATAGTATAGTACATCGAAAAAAGTCATAGTACGTCGAAAAAAGTCATAGTATAGTGTGTTGAAAAAAGTTATAGTATAGTATATCGAAAAAAGTCAGTATAGTATGTCGAAAAAAGTCATAGTATAGTACATCAAAAAAAGTCATAGTATAGTATGTCGAAAAAAGTCATAGTATAGTACATCGAAAAAAGTCATAGTATAGTACGTCGAAAAAAGTCATAGTATAGTACGTCGGAAAAAGTCATAGTATAGTACATAAAAAAAAAAGTCATAGTATAGTGTGTTGAAAAAAGTTATAGTATAGTATATCGAAAAAAGTCAGTATAGTATGTTGAAAAAAGTCATAGTATAGTATGTCGAAAAAAGTCATAGTATAGTACATCGAAAAAAGTCATAATATAGTACGTCGAAAAAAGTCATAGTATAGTGTGTTGAAAAAAGTTATAGTATAGTACATCGAAAAAAGTCAGTATAGTATGTCGAAAAAAGTCAAAGTATAGTACATCAAAAAAAGTCATAGTATAGTATGTCGAAAAAAGTCATAGTATAGTACATCGAAAAAAGTCATAGTATAGTACATCGAAAAAAGTCAGTATAGTATGTCGAAAAAAGTCATAGTATAGTACGTCGAAAAAAGTCATAGTATAGTACGTCGAAAAAAGTCATAATATAGTACATAAAAAAAAGTCATAGTATAGTATGTTGAAAAAAGTCATAGTATAGTACATCAAAAAAGTCATAATATAGTACGTCGAAAAAAGTCATAGTATAGTGTGTTGAAAAAAGTTATAGTATAGTACATCGAAAAAAGTCAGTATAGTATGTCGAAAAAAGTCAAAGTATAGTACATCAAAAAAAGTCATAGTATAGTATGTCGAAAAAAGTCATAGTATAGTACATCGAAAAAAGTCATAGTATAGTACATCGAAAAAAGTCATAGTATAGTACTTCGAAAAAAGTCATAGTATAGTACATAAAAAAAAAGTCATAGTATAGTATGTTGAAAAAAGTCATAGTAGAGTATGTCGAAATGAGAAAAAAAGTCATAGTATAAAATATCAAAATAAAGTCATAGTATAGTATATCGAAAAAAGTCAGAGTATGTTGAAATAAGAAAAAAAGTCATAGTATAGTATGTTGATAAAAGTAAAAAAGTCATAGTATAGTATGTCGAAAAAAGTCATAGTATAGTATGTTAAAAAAAAGTCATAGTATGTCGAAAAAAGTCATAGTATAGTATGTCCAAAAAAAAAGTCATAGTATAGTATGTCCAAAAAAGTCATAGTATAGTATGTTGAAAAAAAGTCATAGTATGTCGAAAAAAGTCATAGTATAGTAAGTCGATAAAAGTAAAAAAGTCATAGTATAGTATGTTGAAAAAAGTCATAGTATAGTATGTTGAAAAAAAGTCATAGTATGTCGGAAAAAGTCATAGTATAGTATGTCGGAAAAAAATCAAATAAATCAAAGTTTCATTTTTAACTTGAGTTTAAGTTAAAATCCAGTTTTAATATTTCAAGTCAAGTAAATTATATCAGTTTTTAATGACACTTTATTGATATTATACAAAGGAAGCAATTACATACAGTATATAATTCAAAAATCAATAATTTGACATAATTATACTATAACTTTTTTACTTTTTTCGATATACTATACTATGACTTTTTTCGACATACTATACTATGACTTTTTTCGATGTACTATACTATGACTTTTTCCGACATACTATACTATGACTTTTTCGACATACTATACTATGACTTTTTTTTTTACATACTATACTATGACTTTTTTTGACATACTACACTGACTTTTTTCAACATACTATAATATGACTTTTTTTGATGTACTATACTATGACTTTTTCGATATACTATACTATGATTTTTTTCCACATACTATACTATGACTTTTTTCAATGTACTATACTATGATTTTTTTCGATATACTATACTATGGCTTTTTTTTGACATACTATACTATGACTTTTTTCAACATACTATACAATGATTTTTTCGATGTACTATACAATGACTTTTTTTCTACATACTATACTATGACGTTTTGTCCACATACTATACTATGACATTTTTCGATGTACTATACTATAATTTTTTCCACATACTATACTATGACTTTTTTCAACATACTATACTATGACTTTTTTCAACATACTATACTATGACTTTTTCCGACATACTATACTATGACTTTTTTCGATGTACTATACTATGTTTTTTTCAACATACTATACTATGACTTTTTTCGATGTACTATACTATGACTTTTTCCAACATACTATACTATGATTGTTTCAATGTACTATAAACTATGACTTTTTTTCAACATACTATACTATGACTTTTTCGACATACTATACTATGACTTTTTTTTGACATACTATACTATGACTTTTTTTGACATACTACACTGACTTTTTTCAACATACTATACTATGACTTTTTTTGATGTACTATACTATGACTTTTTTCGATATACTATACTATGATTTTTTTCCACATACTATAGTATGACTTTTTTCCACATACTATACTATGACTTTTTTCAATGTACTATACTATGATTTTTTTCGATATACTATACTATGACTTTTTTTGACATACTATACTATACCATAGTTATGCGGATGACACACAAATTTACATAACCTTATCGCCAGGGGACTATAGTCCAATACAAAAACTGACTAAGTGTATTGAACAAATTAACGGCTGGATGTGCCAGAACTTTCTGAAATTAAATGAGGGAAAAACTGAGGTGGTTGTTTTTGGAGCAAAAGAGGAACGATTAAAAGTCTGCACTCAGCTTCAAACAACAACGTTAAAAACAACAGACAAAGCCAGAAATCTTGGTGTAGTCATGGACTCTGACCTGAACTTTAACAGCCACATTAAGACCATTACAAAGTCAGCCTATTATCACCTTAAGAATATATCAAGGGTTAAAGGACTTATGTGTCAACAGGATTTGGAAAAACTAGTCCATGCTTTCAACTTCAGTAGACTTGACTACTGTAACGGGGTCTTTACAGGTCTCCCTAAAAAATCAATCAGACAGCTGCAGCTGATTCAGAACGCTGCTGCTCGGGTCCTCACTAAGACCAAGAGACTGGATCACATCACTCCAGTCCTCACTAAGACCAAGAGACTGGATCACATCACTCCAGTCCTCACTAAGACCAAGAGACTGGATCACATCACTCCAGTTCTGAAGTCCTTACACTGGCTTCCTGTGCCCCAAAGAATTGATTTCAAAGTTCTTTTGCTAGTTTATAAATCACTAAACGGTTTAGGGCCAAAATACATTTCTGATCTGCTAGTACACTATGACCCCCCCAGACCTCTCAGGTCATCTGGGACAGGTCTACTGTCTGTTCCTAGAGTCAGAACTAAACAGGGGGAAGCAGCGTTCAGTTTCTATGCTCCTCATATCTGGAACAAACTCCCAGAAACCTGCAGATCTGCTGCTACTCTCAGTTCTTTTAAATCAATGCTGAAGACCTTTCTTTTTGATGTTGCCTTCCTTTAAATGCTGCTCATTTCTTTACTGTTTATTCTTTTATATACTGCACTGTAACTTTTATTCCTGTGTTTTATCTGTTTTTATTTTTGAAATGTTTCTTCTGTTTTTTTTATGGGTTTTATTTTCTTTTAACTGTTTTTATTGTTTTTAACTGATTTTGTGTAAAGCACTTTGAATTGCCCTGTTGCTGAAATGTGCTCTACAAATAAAGCTGCCTTGCCTTGCCTATGACTTTTTTCAACATACTATACTATGATTTTTTCGACGTACTATACAATGACTTTTTTTCTACATACTATACCATGACTTTTTTCGACATACTATACTAGGATTTTTTTCCACATACTATACTATGACTTTTTGTCCACATACTATACTATGACATTTTTCGATGTACTTTACTATAATTTTTTCCACATACTATACTAAGATTTTTTTCAACATACTATACTATGACTTTTTTCGACATACTATACTATGACTTTTTTCGATGTACTATACTATGTTTTTTTCAGCATACTATACTATGACTTTTTCCGACATACATACTATGACTTTTTTCTATGTACTATACTATGATTTTTTTCGATATACTATACTATGACTTTTTTCGACATACTATACTATGACTTTTTTCGATGTACTATACTATGTTTTTTTCAACATACTATACTATGAATTTTTTCGACATACTATACTGTGACTTTTTTCAACATACTATACTATGACTTTTTCCGACATACTATACTATGACTTTTTTCCGACATACTATACTATGACTTTTTCCGACATACTATACTATGACTTTTTTCTATGTACAATACTATGACTTTTTCCGACATACTATACTATGACTTTTTTCCACATACTATACTATGTTTTTTTTCAACATACTATACTATGACTTTTTCCGACATACTATACTATGACTTTTTTTCGATGTACTATACTATGACTTTTTCCGACATACTATACTATGATTTTTTCAATGTACTATAAACTATGACTTTTTTTCAACATACTATACTATGACTTTTTCCACATACTATACTATGAATTTTTTCCACATACTATACTATGACTTTTTCGACATACTATACTATGACTTTTTTCAACATACTATACTATGACTTTTTCCGACATACTATACTATGACTTTTTTCCGACATACTATACTATGACTTTTTCCGACATACTATACTATGACTTTTTTCCACATACTATACTATGTTTTTTTTCAACATACTATACTATGACTTTTTCCGACATACTATACTATGATTTTTTCAATGTACTATAAACTATGACTTTTTTTCAACATACTATACTATGACTTTTTCCACATACTATACTATGACTTTTTTCCACATACTATACTATGACTTTTTTCAATGTACTATACTATGATTTTTTTCGATATACTATACTATGACTTTTTTCGATGTACTATACTATGTTTTTTTCAACATACTATACTATGACTTTTTCCGACATACTATACTATGACTTTTTTCGATGTACTATACTATGACTTTTTCCGACATACTATACTATGACTTTTTTCCGACATACTATACTATGACTTTTTCCGACATACTATACTATGACTTTTTTCGATGTACTATACTATGACTTTTTCCAACATACTATACTATGACTTTTTTCAGACATACTATACTATGACTTTTTCCGACATACTATACTATGACTTTTTTCCGACATACTATACTATGACTTTTTTCGACATACTATACTATGACTTTTTTCGATGTACTATACTATGACGTTTTCGACATACTATACTATGACTTTTTTTGACTACTATACTATGACTTTTTTCGACATACTATACTATGACTTTTTTTGATGTACTATACTATGACTTTTTTTGACATACTATACTATGACTTTTTTTGATATACTATACAATGACTTTTTTCAATGTACTATACTATGATTTTTTCCTATATACTATACTATGATTTTTTTCCACATACTATAGTATGACTTTTTTCCACATACTATACTATGACTTTTTTCCACATACTATACTATGACTTTTTTCAATGTACTATACTATGACTTTTTTCGACATACTATACTGACTTTTTTCGATGTACTATACTATGACTTTTTTCGACATACTACACTATGACTTTATTTTGATATACTATACTATGACTTTTTTCGACATACTATATTATGACTTTTTTCAATGTACAGTGAACCCTCGCTGTATCTCGGTTCACCTTTCACGGTCTCGCTGCTTCACGGATTTGCATCGTGCGTTGTGTTCTGCATTCTGCAACATAATCAATGGTGGCATGTCGGTTTATAAGAATCTTTTTCCCCAGAAGAAAAAAGAGCGACAACAACTACCAATAACTATGTTCTTCTCTCGAAAAAACACACCTGCACCGCGGGCTTTAGAAGAAAAACACACCTGCACCGTGGGCTTTAGAAGAAAAACACACCTGCACCGCGGGCTTTAGAAGAAGAAACACACCTGCACCGCGGGCTTTAGAAGAAACACACACCTGCACCGCGGGCTTTAGAAGAAAAACACACCTGCACCGCGGGCTTTAGAAGAAAAACACACCTGCACCGCGGCTTTAGAAGAAAACACACCTGCACCGCGACTTTAGAAGAAAACACACCTGCACCGCTGGCTTTAGAAGAAAAACACACCTGCACCGCGGGCTTTAGAAGAAGAAACACACCTGCACCGCGGGCTTTAGAAGAAAAACACACCTGCACCGCGGGCTTTAGAAGAAAAACACACCTGCACCGCGGGCTTTAGAAGAAAAACCCGCTACAGAGCGGAGTCAGGATGCAGCGGCTCCGTCAGAAGAGCAGGAAATACACCTGAGTCACTGTTTTTCCTACTGTACTTTACTTTGTATTTTTTTTCATAACCATTTTTCATTTTCTCCCGTTCTAATCCAATGACTCTTGTCGCGGTGGGGGCGGTGCTGATCTCCGCAATTTGAATCGTATAATTATAAAGGTTACTACTTCACGGATTTCGCCTATCACGGGTTCTTTTTGGAACGTAACCCCCGTGAAAAACAAGGGTTCACTGTACTATACTATGACTTTTTTCAATGTACTATACTATGATTTTTTTCAACATATGACTTTATTTTGATGTACTATACTATGACTTTTATCAACATACTATACTATGACTTTTTTCGACATACTATACTATGACTTTTTTCGATGTACTGTACTATGACTTTTTTTTTACATACTATACTATGACTTTTTTTGACATACTATACTATGACTTTTTTACTTTTTTCTAAATACTATACTATGACTTTTTTAGTTTTTCAACATATGACTTTTTTCGACATACTATACTATGACTTTTTTTTGACATACTATACTATGACTTTTTTCAACATACTATACTATGACTTTATTCAATGTACTATACTATGCTTTTTTTTCGACATACTATACTATGACTTTTTTTCGACATACTATACCATAACTTTATTTTGATATACTATACTATGACTTTTTTCGATATACTATACTATGACTTTTTACTTTTCGACATACTATACTATAATTTTTTTATATACTATACTGACTTTTTAATTTTTGTACATACTATACTATTACTTTTTTGACATACTATACTAATACTTTTTGACAAACTATACTATGATGTCGAAAAAGTCATAGTATAGTACGTCAAAAAAAGAAAAAGTCATAGTATAGTATGTTGAAAAAAAATCATAGTATAGTATGTCGTAAAAAAGTCATAGTATAGTATATTGAAAAAAGTCATAGTATAGTATGTCAAAAAAATCATAGTATAGTATGTCGAAAGAAAGTCATAGTATAGTATGTCAAAAAAGTAAAATAAATCAAAGTTTCATTCTTAACTTGAGTTTAAATTAAAATCCAGTTTTAATATTTAAAATCAAGTAAATTATATCAGTTTTTAATGACATTTTATTGATATTATACAAAGGAAGCAATTACATACAGTATATAATTAAAAAATAAAGGTGGACTCACTTCATGATAAAAAAGACCCACAAAATATAAGTGCCACGTTGTACATCTGTACAAAAGCCTCATGTGTCTGAGTTAAGGCGTGATGTGAAAACTAGCAGTCACATCAAACAAAATAATATGAAAACATTATTTGTTTTACAGCAAAAATACAAATAGTCAGGATTATCAAAAAGAGTCTGCATGTTAATCAGTGAACATCAAACAATATATACAAAATAAAACATTAAGGTTTGTTACAAACAAACGTGTTTCTATTATAATATGAGAAACAGCTGGTATTGGTGGTAATAAGGTGACTTGCAATATCAACTTCCATTGTTATGTAGAAATATTTAGAAATATGTGATAATTTACTTCAATACAACATCCTTCCAAAGGGTGGAGCTGCAACAGAAAGCAAAGCATAACGCATAACAAAGTGTTAATTTACTGAATAAAGTTATTTTCCTACATGGCATCTTTTATACACATTGTTTTTTTTAAACCATTTTTTATGTTATTATTTTTTAAGGCTGTTCAAAGTTGTACTCAGGCACTCTGATGACAACAACCACCGTAATCTTTCTAAATCCCCATTCCTCTTATTTGAGGAACTAATCTGCAGAGGCACTTTGAGTTCAGAATATCTGAATGAACGAAGAGGAAATGAAACCCAGGTCCAGGTCCAGGTCCAGGTCCAGGTCCAGGTCCAGGTCCAGGTGGAGCAGGCGGTTGAGTGTGGAGCAGAAGCAGTGGAGGAGTTTCAGTGTGTCTGCAGAAACTGTGTAGAAGGACAGAGCAGCAACAGAGATACACTGATGATACCAGAGGACACACACACTGATGATACCAGAGGACACACACACTGATGATACCAGAGGACACACAGGGATGATGGTGGACTCCACGTCGTGTCTCAACAAATCAAACTTTGAAATCACTGAGATCACTTCCATCTGTTGAGAGAAGAAAACAGAAATTATAAATGAGATTTTTAAAGAGACTCCTTTCATCAGCTGTCTGTCAGTGATGCAGCACATCTAGTATAAAGACCAGTAAGGACTTTAGTCCTGCTCAGACCACAAGTGGAGCGGCTGTGTAGTGTAGCCTGCTTCCTTTCAGCTCTCATGTTAACGTGTTTGGGCATCAAGTCTGTTGGCTCTGCAGATTTCACTCAAGTACACAGTGGAAATAAACTGCTGACTCCTGAACACATAATTTCTGCAAAAACAGAGATGTTCACTGCTCACTTTAATAATAAATGTACTGCTGTTGGGGTCAAAGCTGTAAAAACATCTGAATGTTATAACTTTTAGATATTACACACAAAATAAGTAAATATAGTCTGTTAGGAAAATATTGGGACAATACAAAATGCAGATGTAAAAAGACAGATGTATATATATTATATTAAAGGTTTGACATTACAAAGACTGAACAGTAAAACATCAGCTGTGTTTCCTGGACTTCAGCAGAGCTTCTGGTCCTAAAGACCACATAGTTACTAAATGTAATGCTGTTTCTATTAAATTAGAGCCAGTGATTTGCAGGCTTCAGTCAGACTGATGTCGGAGTTGTGAGAAAGTGGAACTGATCAGTTGTTTAGTGATAGAGAGTTCATTTTGATAAAGTCTTTTATTTCTTAAAGTAGTGTAACTTTCGTGCTTATTATGTGTACACTTAACAACTGTATTGTCTGCTAGTTAACACAGAAGTGGTGGAGTGTCAGTTTCAAGGGCACCCAAAGAACATGTTGTTCCAGGCATGCAAACTGCCTGCACCTCGACACACTTTGTAACATAATGAAGATAACCTCAATCCAATGTCTGTTTTCCTCACCCTTGTGTGTGTGTGTTAATAAAACGACTGAGCCACTGAGAGAATGATGAAGACCGATAAGGCAGTGCTGGTGAAAGGCTGCTCTCATCTGCTCTTCCCTTTTGCGGCAAACGTCTATAAACTGCTCACTACCGTCTGAGTCTTGTTTTGTTGCTTTGACCGTCAATAATTTAGTAAGTTTAAGTGTCCTGAACCTGACATGTTTAGTATTGAAATGAGAGAACAAACACTTTGAGATCAAATTTGATGGTTGGACAGTTTGAAGTCTCTGTATGTTGTGAGTCTGTCCGCTGTAATCCAGCTTTATTTCCTGCAGACACAAACACAACAACAACAACAACAACAACAGTCGTCTTCAGATCAACTCAAACACATGATCACAACAAGCTTCTGGCTCATCTGATTGGCTGACTGCCTGTCACCAGTCTTCTCTCACAGCTTCACTGAGAAGGTTGGAGGTTTACAGGAAATACTGGATCTTTGTTGTGATACTTAACTGTGTTTAGTTTAATACTGCTGAAAGCAGAATGGACTGACTCCAACCCTGTACTTACTCCAGAGTCTCCAGTCTACAGTGTGGACTATCCTTTAGATCAGACAGCAGCTTCACTTCTGAATTCTTCAAGTTGTTGTCACCCAGGTCCAGCTCTCTCAGATGGGAGGGGTTGGACTTCAGAGCTGAGGCCAGAGAAGCACAGCTGATCTCTGACAAACCGCACTCCCACAATCTGAATAAAGAAGAAATTATATGGATAAAAATATGATCTCCGATTTTAGACAAAAAGTTCCATCCGCCCAATGTATAAAACTAATGCATGATGATTGAAGAAGTTGCTCTGTAACAAGTATTTTGTGAATGGAGACTAAATTTAGTACAAGAAACATGAAAATATGAACAAAATGAAATTGACAATTTTATGGATGTAAGTTCTGTTTGTACAAAAATATCAACTTATAATATCTATAATAGTAACAGAGAGTCCTTGAACTGACCTCAGACACTCCAGTCTACAGAGTGGACTCTCCAGAAAACCACACAGTTGTTTCACTCCTGAATCCTGCAGCTTGTTGGAGCCCAGCTCCAGCTCTCTCAGATGGGAGGGGTTGGACTTCAGAGCTGGGGCCAGATAAACACAGCTGATATCTGACAAACCGCAGCCCCTCAATCTGAATAAAGAATACATGATGTAACTTTACAAGACGATGTTCCTGTATGAAATCCTTCAATGTTTAATAATCTGGTCAGAGCTGAAGAAGGTTTAGATTGTAGAAGTTTTGAAAATGGAAACTCATAACAACTGAACCCAACAGGATGCAGGTTAAAAACTGAGATTATTATTAATGACAGTGTGCTGCCACTTCAATAAAGACATAGTGACTTCACCCCTAAACCTCTGCCAGCTCCACCAGTGGCCATCTATACAAACTCGTTATGCAGCAAAACACAAATAAAAACCAACAGATATTGATTAAGATTCAACTCTAAATCCGAAAGTTTACAAACTCAACAAATATGTTAGGAGAAATGTGAACAAAAGACATTTACCATATTTGTTTTAGGAAAAGTGGAGTCATAAAATCAAAGCATCTTCAGTAAGTATCATCAGCATATAGCTTCATAAAAATATTTGGAAAAAGATAATAATACTCAAGATATTTGATATTTTCCGATAGTTAAAATAGAATATTTTTGTTTTTTTAATCATTTATTTGAAGACACGATAAGGAATATCAGATTAAAATCAAATATTTAGGAAGTTCATAGTAATTATCGAGTGTAGGATTTTTCTTGTTATATTAAGGTTTATGTGTAGCTCAGTATTGCTCCGCCCCAGTGAATGGACTTAACCACTGAAGTAGAAAACTTAGGCATTAAGATAGTGTTAAAACTGTTAAAATGCAGTGTAGTGTCACCACAACTTTCACATCATATTAATCTCAGCACAGAAGTAAGAAATGGTGTCTGACCTCAGAGCTTTCAGTTGACAGTGTGGATTCTCCACAAGCTCAGACAGCAGCTTCGCTCCTGAATCCTGCAGGTTGTTGTTACTCAGGTCCAGCTCTCTCACATGGGAGGGGTTGGACTTTAGAGCTGAGGCCAGAGAAGCACAACCAATCTCTGACACCCTGCAGCTCCACAATCTGAAAAAAGAATAAATGATGATTAACATGCTGCTGATTTCAGTCAAGTCTGTGATTAGAGGATCACTATTAACCCTTTAAACTGTGTGTTCTGAAGGATGCTCAGACACAACAGAACAAATTGAAATTAACAGAAACCAAAGAAATATTTCTACTTCAGCAGGCAAACATTATAAATTAAAAAAAAACAATATTAGTTCAGGCAATCTTCTGTGAACAGATATGACCACTACTCAATAATTATAAACATGAATATACTTTAAAGGAGCAATATGTAATATATTTACTGTATTAAGTCACAAAATGACCACAATATGTCACCAGATATTAAGGAAATATGCTAAGTTGAAATACTCTTCTCTGACAGCAATGCTAAAGCCAGTATTTCCATTCTGGGATGGAGTGTCTGTTTTTATTTTGGCCTTTGTTGTTGTTATAGAAATAAAATGGATAGAAGGATCTTTGAACTGTTTGCCATTGTAATTCGATGAATACACAACAAAATGGCTTAGTCGTGTATACTGTCAACATGGCAGTATCTAGTGACTGTTCGGTTGACCACTGTTCTGTGGTAGTGTCTGGCAATGCGAGACTAGCATTTAGCTAACACTGAAATTGAAAATCTCTCTCCAGTATTTTAAATTTGGATTGCAGTAAATTTAGACAAGAAACATGAAAATATGAACAAAAGGAAATGTACAGTTTTATAGATGTAATTTATGTTTGTACACTAATTAGGTTCAATTGTTAATAACAGTAAAATAACATATAAGAACTATAATAGTAACAGAGGGTCAGTGAACTGACCTCAGGATCTCCAGTCTACAGGGTGGACTCTCCAGAAAATGACACAGCTGCTTTACTCCTGAATCATGCAGCGTGTTTCCTGACAGATCCAGCTCTCTCAGATGGGAGGGGTTGGACTTCAGAGCTGAGACTAGATACGCAAAGCTGATATCGGACAGCTCGCAGTTAGCCAATCTGAAAAAAGAATAAATAATGAAACTTAAAATACAATAATAATAAAAATAACCTTTATTTAAAGAGATCTTCACAATGTAGCCAAGTCATAAAATCACCCGGTTTACAACAGAGTTGCTCCTGATGTTGCGCATTGGAGTGTAAATGTGGGTGAGTGTTTATCTGATGAGCACCGGATGTACGGCAGCCTCGGCAACAGGGTATGAATGTGTGTGAATGGTGAATGGTTCCTATACTATGTAAAAGCACTTTGAGTAGTTGTTGAGACTAAAAAGCGCTATATAACAACAGTCAATTTACATTACAAAGGAAACAACAAAAACGTGTAAGGTAAACAAAGTCATTCTTTACCTTACACTTTTTGTTGTTGTTGTGAGTTGTTGTGTTCAGAGCTAAAGAAGGTTTAAAACGTACGTAGAACTTTAGAAAACACCTAAACCCAACAGAATTTTCTGACAGGAAGAATAACACATAATGAAGTGTCACCTGTTGGTGATGACAGATCAGGCATGATTAAAGATACTTCAAAAACCTGCATTTGGAAACATGCTTTCTTTCTCTCTCTGTGGTTCTGTATGTGAGTTTGAAGATCCAATATGTAATATATTTACTGTATTTTAAATAACCCTGGTTGCCAGATATGAACGGGCTGCTGGTAGCAGAAACAAAACAAACCAGAATAACAGGGATAGATTCTACCCGACCTACAAATCTTGGTGTCTTTCTACAAAGTCGCATGATCAGAGTCATGGTTAAATATGGGTCAATGCATTTAAAGATGCATTTAAAATTCATAGACCTCTTAGCGCCCAAAAGGATGCAGAGAAATGAATAATAATTTCCCAATTTTCTCCTAAAATGTAAACATTTAGCTTCATCAATTTCTATCACAGCTAACATAGTGGGGTGGGGGCAAAGTTGTGAAGAGTTGTTGTGATATGTGGTCAGACAAACACAGAATTGAACAGATCTGAATTGAAGTGAAGGGAATTAAAAACTTCTGTTATTGATTTAAATTTGCTAGATATACACTTAGTACATGAACTGACCTTAGAATCTCCAGTACACAATGTGGACTCTTCAATCCAGCCTGCAGCCGCTCCACTCCAGAATCTTTCATGTACCTGTTAAAACTCAGGTCCAGCTCTCTCAGATGGGAGGGGTTGGACTTCAGAGCTGAGGCCACGACTTCACAGTGATTCTCAGAGGCTACACAGTCAGAAAGTCTGTGACAATATAGGTAATATTATGTTAATATAACATTTAAAATGTGGTCAGGTGTTACTGTCATGTGATAATTCAGCATGTAAGTTTTCATTGGCCGCCTGGCTGGGGTGGGAGGTGGCTTATGTGCATCACAGAGTTTTCAGAGTTTCCCATACATTGATATATTTGTGGTGGCCCGCCACACAATCAATGTTGACCGCCATATTCTCTCTCTCTCTCTCTCTCTCTCTCTCTCTCTCTCTGTGCAGATTAATTAATGCCATTGATTATTCTAAACTCTCCAATACAGTAATGTAGGTGGTGGTATCTCATCTTAAACGTGGTTTGCGATGGTTAGTATTAGTATGAATATATAACCGATATTTATTCAGGGTTGTTACTGCATAGAGAAAGTTTCCGCACCCCTTAACGAGGTTTTAGCCTCCGCCAAAGGAATATCACAAGTGCCAAAAAGTTGGATTTTCAGCAGCCAGCCTCCCTCTCAGCCAGCTCCACCTCTCTGCTGAGCCCCGTTCACGTAACATTAGCATTTAAACTGGATTTCACACTATGATGGTTACATTTTCCAATTAATCCATGGTTCACATGCCTGCCGAACTGCCGGGGCGGTCCATTATGTAAAATATTACACGTTTTGTATTCATAACACTATTGTATTATTGTACAAATTAGCTACAACAGTAATGTGCTTTAGTTTGAGATTGTTATTGCATTTCAAACCATGTTTTTTTTAAAACAATGTAATATGGCATTTAAATGCACTTCATACGTTTAGTTTTTTGAGAGATGATATTGTAAGCAATGTAGGCAATAAAAATTTAGCTTTTTCTGAAAATTAAACCAAACTATTGTATATTATTACTCTTCAATAAAACAAAAGTATTTCTTATACGATTACTTGATTAATCAATGAAATAAGCTGTAGAATACTTGCTTACTAAAATATTCGATAGCTGCAGCCCTAAATAATTGTTTTCAATAAGCAGGTTCAATATTAATTTAAGAAAACTTCTATAGTGTGTCAGTTTAATATTGTGGATGTGTGTAAAGTGTGTATCTTTACTCTTACACTGATGGCTTCAGATTTACAGTACCTACATTTAAAATTAAGTCTCATGTGGACTTACAGAGCCTTTCTGCAGTTCCTCACAATTGGAATCAGTCTCAGTCGTCCCTCTGCTGATGTGCTATACTTCTTCAGGTCCACCTCATCCAGAACCTCCTTGGACATCTGCAGCATGTAGGCCAGAGCTGAGCAGTGGATCTCAGAGAGTTCCTTCTCTGATCTGTTCTCTAACTTCAGGAACTCTTGGATCTCCTGATGGACTGAGCTGTCGTTTATCTCCGTCAGACAGTGGAAGATGTTGATGCTTCTGTCAGGAGAACTATAATAACTGCTCATTTCCTTCAAGTTGTTGATGGCTCTCTGGATGATTTCTGGACTGTTGTCTGTCTGACCCAGCAGGCCTCCTAAGAGTCTCTGGTTGGACTCCAGAGAGAGGCCATGAAGGAAGCGGACAAACAGGTCCAGGTGGCCATTCTTACTTTCAAGGGATTTCTCCATGGCTCTCTTCAAGAAGACATCCAGAGATGAGTCAGTGTCATCATGTTCATCCTCAGTCACGGATAGATACTGAAAGTAGTCACTGTTCGGGTCTATTGCCAGGAAGTCCTTCAGTACCTCTGTGTTCCTGTTGATGTAACAGTGGTAGAAGTAGACTGCAGCCAGAAACTCCTGAACGCTCAGATGAACGAAGCAGTAGACGGTTTTCTGGAAGATCACACTCTCTCTTTTTAAGATCTCTGTACAAACTCCTGAGTACAGCGAGGCCTCTGTGACATCCAGACCACAGCGCTCCAGGTCTTCTTGGTAGAACATGATGTTTCCTTTCTCCAGCTGTTCAAACGCCAGCCTTCCCAGCTTCAGAAGAACTTCCCTGTCAGCCTCCATCAGCTCCCGTGGACTCGTCTCGTGTCCCTCATAATACTTCTGCTTCTTCCTCTTGGTCTGAACCAACAGGAAGTGTGCGTACATGTCAGTCAGGGTCTTGGGCAGCTCTCCTCTCTGGTCTGTAGTCAACATGTGGTCCAGAACTGTAGCAGTGATCCAGCAGAAGACTGGGATCAGACACATGATGTGGAGGCTCCTGGATGTCTTGATGTGGGAGATGATTTTGCTGGACAGCTCTTCATCACTGACTCTCTTCCTGAAGTATTCATCCTTCTGGTCGTCAGTGAAGCCTCGTACTTCAGTTACCCTGTCAACACACGCAGGAGGGATCTGATTGGCTGCCGCAGGTCGGGTAGTTATCCAGACGAGAGCCGAGGGAAGCAGCTTCCCCTGGATGAGATTTGTCAACAGCAGGTTGACTGATGACTTCTGTGTGACATCAAACACAACCTCGTTGTTGTAATCCAGTGAAAGTCTGCTTTCATCCAGGCCGTCAAAGATGAAGAGAAGTTTGGAGGCAGCGATCTGCTCTGCTGGGACCTTCTGTAATGTTGGATGGAAAACATGGAGCAGCTCCAGAAGACTGTACTGCTCATCTTTGATCAAGTTCAGCTCCCTGAACGAAAGAGGAATCACCAGACTGATATCTTGGTTTTCCAAACCCTCGGCCCAGTCCAGAGAGAACTTCTGCACTAGGAAGGATTTTCCAACGCCAGCGACGCCAATCATCAGGACGACTCTGATGTTTTTTTGTTGGTCAGGTGAGACTCTAAAGATCTCGCTGCACTTGATTGGAGTTTCATGAAGGGTCTCCATCTTGGAAGCAGTCTCAAGCTGCCAAACCTCATGTTGGGTATTAACCTCTTCACTCCATCCATCTGTGATGTAGACCCCAGTGTAGATCCTGTTGAGGGGAGTTTCACTTCTTGTATCCGTTCCTTCAGTCACACATCCACATGTGGTCTTCAGACAGTTCTTATATTCACACTGACCAGCATTCACTAGAAAAAGAAAAAAGTCAGAAAGAAATTGAAAAATAATCTTTTACTATGTTTATGCCCCACTTTCTCTCTACTCAAACATTTCTGAGCCCCTAAATCGGAGATATTGGAAAACACTGATGTTAAATTATTCATTTTTTATGGACTTTGTGCTCATTCAAAGATATTGTGTTGAAGGAATGAATGACTTCAAAAATGTCTTCACAGGAGAAGTTATACAGAGCAAATATGTTCACTGGAGCAGAAAAAAACATGCAGCTAAATTTCTGATGGACTTAAATTTTTATGATATTTGTGATAATATAAGAATATAAGAAGTCGTGGTTTTAGATATGAAGACATCAGCAGACAGATGTACAGACTTACTTTGTACAGTGCAGGTCTGACTGGCTGACTGCAGACCAGCTCTGGTTCTGGATCTGGACGGCTTCTCCTCCTCAGAGACATCCCTCATCTTATTCTTTCTGTGAAGACATTTCTTTATCATTAAAATGATTGTAGATTGTTCTTGAAAAATAACAAAAGTTGATCGACACGGTCTCGCTGCTCCGTTTTTTATTCAGTCTGTAATGAAAATGTCCATTTTATTTTAACTCTCTTGCTTTCATGAACACTAATAACTATTTTTCTGTCAGACTGTGTGTGTGTGTGTGTGTGTGTGTGTGTGTGTGTGTGTGTGTGTGTGTGTGTGTGTGTGTGTGTGGTGAATGTGAAGATGAACTGCTACCTCCTCTGTCAGCTATAGCCACAGGAAAGAAATAAGAGGAGAAATCAGCCAATCACAACAGCTGGTCAGTCTGATGTCATGTTGCCTGAGCTCATTAATATTCATGAGCTGGGTAAAGGATCCTGATTGCCAGGCTCTCATTGGCTAGCTGTCAGCCAATCAGAGTCAAGCAGCTGGTTGAATATGAATGAGAACTGGTCCAAATAAGCAATAAATAATACAATTTTAGTAGAAATTTTATGTAAAAACGAATCAAAATCCACAAAAAAAAGTCAAATGGATTTGGAAAAGGAAAGTGAAAATGAGTCATATGATAAATGAGATAGTAGCAGTTGTCTTACTTTGTGTCTGAGGGTCCAGGTTCATTACTGAAGAATGGAGGTTCGTCTTTGGAGAAGTCGCTCTTCATAGACAGACAGCCGGATACTAGAGACTCTGCTCCGTCCTCCTCTTCCTCCATCTCACTCATCTTCTCACCTGAAGTCAGTCTGACAGAAAACAGCAACACTGACTGGGAGCTCACAACATTTCAAAGGAAAAAGTCTGAAACCAGAGTCCCATATATTATATAACAGATAATAATCTACATTAAGATCATCTCTGTTCAGATATCTCCAGTCTTTTATCTCCTACCCGCCATTTTCCTTATGTTGGATGAGCAATTTTAACATAGGGGGGTGTATACTTATGCCCCTGTATTTTAACATAGGGGGGTGTATACTTATGCCCCCTGTATTTTAACATAGGGGGGTGTATACTTATGCCCCTGTATTTTAACATAGGGGGTGTATACTTATGCCCCTGTATTTTAACATAGGGGTGTATACTTATGCCCCTGTATTTTAACATAGGGGTGTATACTTATGCCCCTGTATTTTAACATAGGGGTGTATACTTATGCCCCTGTATTTTAACATAGGGGGTGTATACTTATGCCCCTGTATTTTAACATAGGGGGTGTATACTTATGCCCTGTATTTTAACATAGGGGTGTATACTTATGCCCCTGTATTTTAACATAGGGGGTGTATACTTATGCCCCTGTATTTTAACATAGGGGGTGTATACTTATGCCCCTGTATTTTAACATAGGGGGTGTATACTTATGCCCCTGTATTTTAACATAGGGGTGTATACTTATGCCCCTGTATTTTAACATAGGGGTGTATACTTATGCCCCTGTATTTTAACATAGGGGGTGTATACTTATGCCCCTGTATTTTAACATAGGGGGGTGTATACTTATGCCCCTGTATTTTAACATAGGGGGTGTATACTTATGCCCCTGTATTTTAACATAGGGGGTGTATACTTATGCCCCTGTATTTTAACATAGGGGTGTATACTTATGCCCCTGTATTTTAACATAGGGGGTGTATACTTATGCCCCTGTATTTTAACATAGGGGTGTATACTTATGCCCCTGTATTTTAACATAGGGGTGTATACTTATGCCCCTGTATTTTAACATAGGGGTGTATACTTATGCCCCTGTATTTTAACATAGGGGTGTATACTTATGCCCCTGTATTTTAACATAGGGGGTGTATACTTATGCCCTGTATTTTAACATAGGGGTGTATACTTATGCCCTGTATTTTAACATAGGGGGTGTATACTTATGCCCTCTATATTTTAAGGAAGAACATTAATTAATTCACAAAGATAATTGGTGTCCTTAAAGGTGGATTTTCCTAATTTTTTTGAATTAAGGCATTAAGATCAATTTCCAAGTTTTTTTTCCTCTTTTTAATCAACTTTAGCCTGGGGGACTTTCTCAAGACACTATATGTCACTTTGTACTTACTTTACCAAGTAAGTAGCACTTGATGAATTTATCTTGGTTTGTATTTTAAATATTCTAAATAACAGAAGTGGCCACAATCTACATTTGACTATTTTTGGCCCTTTTTATTATCTGCAGATGACTTTTACATCAGTATTGCCGATGGATGTTTGTTGTTAATGTTCAGGAACAACATATGGTGGAGAGAATTTATCCAACTTTATTACACAACCACAAAACCAAATGAGTCATATGATAAATGAGATAGTAGCAGTTGTCTTACTTTGTGTCTGAGGGTCCAGGTTCATTACTGAAGAATGGAGGTTCGTCTTTGGAGAAGTCACTCTTCATAGACAGACAGCCGGATACTAGAGACTCTGCTCCGTCCTCCTCTTCCTCCATCTCACTCATCTTCTCACCTGAAGTCAGTCTGACAGAAAACAGCAACACAACAAACATAATCTGAAGAATTGAGGACAGACGGTCTCTAATTCATATTGCTTGAAGCCTAGATACATTTTAACCCTCATGTTGTCCTCATGTTGTCCTCATGTTGTCCTCATGTTGTCCATGTTTTCTTATCACAAGAAGTTTGTGAAATTTAAGCAATCAATAATACAATTTTAGTAGAAATTGTATGTAAAAAGAAATCAAAATCAACAAAAAAAAGATAACACAAAAAGAACATTGATATAGGAAAACGGGTCAATTTGACCCAAGGACAACATGAGGACAACATGAGGACAACATGAGGACAACATGGGGGCAACATGAGGACAACATGAGGACAACATGAGGACAACATGGGGACAACATGAGGACAACATGAGGACAACATGGGGGCAACATGAAGGCAACATGGGGACAACATGAAGACAACATGAGGGCACCATGATGACAACATGAGGACAACATGAGGGCAACATGAGGGCAACATGAGGGCAACATGAAGGCAACATGAAGGCAACATGAGGACAACATGAGGACAACATGAAGGCAACATGAAGGCAACATGAGGACAACATGAGGGCAACATGAAGACAACATGAGGACAACATGAAGGCAACATGAAGGCAACATGGGGACAACATGAAGACAACATGAGGGCACCATGATGACAACATGAGGGCAACATGAAGACAACATGAAGACAACATGGGGGCAACATGAAGACAACATGAGGGCACCATGATGACAACATGAGGGCAACATGAAGACAACATGAAGACAACATGGGGGCAACATGAGGGCACCATGAGGACAACATGGGGACAACATGGGGGCAACATGGGGGCAACATGAGGGCAACATGAGGGCAACATGAGGGTTAAGCTAAGTGGCGTGTTACCTGCACCAGTTTGAGCTGTCAGCGTGTACGTCTATGCTGTATTCAGCGGACGGACACATACAACACCTGGCGTGTTATATCATGAGTTCTCACAAGAAGTTTGTGAAATTCAAGCAATAAATAATACAATTTTAGTAGAAATTTTATGTAAAAACGAATCAAAATCCACAAAAAAAAGTCAAATGGATTTGGAAAAGGAAAGTGAAAATGAGTCATATGATAAATGAGATAGTAGCAGTTGTCTTACTTTGTGTCTGAGGGTCCAGGTTCATTACTGAAGAATGGAGGTTCGTCTTTGGAGAAGTCGCTCTTCATAGACAGACAGCCGGATACTAGAGACTCTGCTCCGTCCTCCTCTTCCTCCATCTCACTCATCTTCTCACCTGAAGTCAGTCTGACAGAAAACAGCAACACTGACTGGGAGCTCACAACATTTCAAAGGAAAAAGTCTGAAACCAGAGTCCCATATATTATATAACAGATAATAATCTGCATTAAGATCATCTCTGTTCAGATATCTCCAGTCTTTTATCTCCTACCCGCCATTTTCCTTATGTTGGATGAGCAATTTTAACATAGGGGGGTGTATACTTATGCCCCTGTATTTTAACATAGGGGGGTGTATACTTATGCCCCTGTATTTTAACATAGGGGGGTGTATACTTATGCCCCTGTATTTTAACATAGGGGGTGTATACTTATGCCCCTGTATTTTAACATAGGGGTGTATACTTATGCCCCTGTATTTTAACATAGGGGTGTATACTTATGCCCCTGTATTTTAACATAGGGGTGTATACTTATGCCCCTGTATTTTAACATAGGGGGTGTATACTTATGCCCCTGTATTTTAACATAGGGGGTGTATACTTATGCCCCTGTATTTTAACATAGGGGTGTATACTTATGCCCCTGTATTTTAACATAGGGGTGTATACTTATGCCCCTGTATTTTAACATAGGGGGTGTATACTTATGCCCCTGTATTTTAACATAGGGGGTGTATACTTATGCCCCTGTATTTTAACATAGGGGTGTATACTTATGCCCCTGTATTTTAACATAGGGGTGTATACTTATGCCCCTGTATTTTAACATAGGGGGTGTATACTTATGCCCCCTGTATTTTAACATAGGGGGTGTATACTTATGCCCCTGTATTTTAACATAGGGGGGTGTATACTTATGCCCCTGTATTTTAACATAGGGGGTGTATACTTATGCCCCTGTATTTTAACATAGGGGGTGTATACTTATGCCCTCTATATTTTAAGGAAGAACATTAATTAATTCACAAAGATAATTGGTGTCCTTAAAGGTGGATTTTCCTAATTTTTTTGAATTAAGGCATTAAGATCAATTTCCAAGTTTTTTTTCCTCTTTTTAATCAACTTTAGCCTGGGGGACTTTCTCAAGACACTATATGTCACTTTGTACTTACTTTACCAAGTAAGTAGCACTTGATGAATTTATCTTGGTTTGTATTTTAAATATTCTAAATAACAGAAGTGGCCACAATCTACATTTGACTATTTTTGGCCCTTTTTATTATCTGCAGATGACTTTTACATCAGTATTGCCGATGGATGTTTGTTGTTAATGTTCAGGAACAACATATGGTGGAGAGAATTTATCCAACTTTATTACACAACCACAAAACCAAATGAGTCATATGATAAATGAGATAGTAGCAGTTGTCTTACTTTGTGTCTGAGGGTCCAGGTTCATTACTGAAGAATGGAGGTTCGTCTTTGGAGAAGTCACTCTTCATAGACAGACAGCCGGATACTAGAGACTCTGCTCCGTCCTCCTCTTCCTCCATCTCACTCATCTTCTCACCTGAAGTCAGTCTGACAGAAAACAGCAACACAACAAACATAATCTGAAGAATTGAGGACAGACGGTCTCTAATTCATATTGCTTGAAGCCTAGATACATTTTAACCCTCATGTTGTCCTCATGTTGTCCTCATGTTGTCCTCATGTTGTCCATGTTTTCTTATCACAAGAAGTTTGTGAAATTTAAGCAATCAATAATACAATTTTAGTAGAAATTGTATGTAAAAAGAAATCAAAATCAACAAAAAAAAGATAACACAAAAAGAACATTGATATAGGAAAACGGGTCAATTTGACCCAAGGACAACATGAGGACAACATGAGGACAACATGAGGACAACATGAGGACAACATGAGGACAACATGAGGGCAACATGAGGACAACATGAGGACAACATGAGGACAACATGGGGACAACATGAGGACAACATGAGGACAACATGGGGGCAACATGGGGGCAACATGAGGGCAACATGGGGGCAACATGAGGGCAACATGAGGGCAACATGAGGGCAACATGAAGGCAACATGAAGGCAACATGAGGACAACATGAGGACAACATGAAGGCAACATGAAGGCAACATGAGGACAACATGGGGACAACATGAAGACAACATGAGGGCACCATGATGACAACATGAGGGCAACATGAAGACAACATGAAGACAACATGGGGGCAACATGAGGGCACCATGAGGACAACATGGGGACAACATGGGGGCAACATGGGGGCAACATGGGGGCAACATGAGGGCAACATGAGGGTTAAGCTAAGTGGCGTGTTACCTGCACCAGTTTGAGCTGTCAGCGTGTACGTCTATGCTGTATTCAGCGGACGGACACATACAACACCTGGCGTGTTATATCATGAGTTCTCACAAGAAGTTTGTGAAATTCAAGCAATAATTAATACAATTTTAGTAGAAATTTTATGTAAAAACGAATCAAAATCAACAAAAAAAAGTCAAATGGATTTGGAAAAGGAAAGTGAAAATGAGTCATATGATAAATGAGATAGTAGCAGTTGTCTTACTTTGTGTCTGAGGGTCCAGGTTCATTACTGAAGAATGGAGGTTCGTCTTTGGAGAAGTCGCTCTTCATAGACAGACAGCCGGATACTAGAGACTCTGCTCCGTCCTCCTCTTCCTCCATCTCACTCATCTTCTCACCTGAAGTCAGTCTGACAGAAAACAGCAACACAACAAACATAATCTGAAGAATTGAGGACAGACGGTCTCTAATTCATATTGCTTGAAGCCTTGATACATTTTAACCCTCATGTTGTCCTCATGTTGTCCTCATGTTGTCCATGTTTTCTTATCACAAGAAGTTTGTGAAATTTAAGCAATCAATAATACAATTTTAGTAGAAATTGTATGTAAAAAGAAATCAAAATCAACAAAAAAAAGATAACACAAAAAGAACATTGATATAGGAAAACGGGTCAATTTGACCCAAGGACAACATGAGGACAACATGAGGACAACATGAGGACAACATGAGGGCAACATGAGGACAACATGAGGACAACATGAGGACAACATGGGGGCAACATGAGGACAACATGGGGGCAACATGAGGACAACATGAGGACAACATGAGGACAACATGAGGACAACATGAGGGCAACATGAGGACAACATGTAGACAACAAGAGGGCAACATGAGGACAACATGAGGACAACATGGGGGCAACATGAGGACAACATGGGGACAACATGAGGACAACATGGGGGCAACATGAGGACAACATGAGGACAACATGGGGGCAACATGAGGGCAACATGAGGGCAACATGAGGACAACATGAGGACAACATGAGGGCAACATGAGGACAACATGAAGGCAACATGAGGACAACATGAGGACAACATGGGGACAACATGAAGACAACATGAGGGCACCATGATGACAACATGAGGGCAACATGAAGACAACATGAAGACAACATAGGGACAACATGAGGGCACCATGAGGGCACCATGAGGACAACATGGGGGCAACATGGGGGCAACATGAGGACAACATGGGGACAACATGAGGACAACATGGGGGCAACATGAGGACAACATGAGGACAACATGGGGGCAACATGAGGGCAACATGAGGGCAACATGAGGACAACATGAGGACAACATGAGGGCAACATGAGGACAACATGAAGGCAACATGAAGGCAACATGAGGACAACATGAGGACAACATGAGGACAACATGGGGGCAACATGAGGACAACATGAGGACAACATGGGGGCAACATGAGGGCAACATGAGGGCAACATGAGGACAACATGAGGACAACATGAGGGCAACATGAGGACAACATGAAGGCAACATGAAGGCAACATGAGGACAACATGAGGACAACATGAGGACAACATGGGGGCAACATGAGGACAACATGAGGACAACATGGGGGCAACATGAGGGCAACATGAGGGCAACATGAGGACAACATGAGGACAACATGAGGGCAACATGAGGACAACATGAAGGCAACATGAAGGCAACATGAGGACAACATGAGGACAACATGGGGACAACATGAAGACAACATGAGGGCACCATGATGACAACATGAGGGCACCATGAGGACAACATGGGGACAACATGGGGGCAACATGGGGGCAACATGGGGGCAACATGAGGGCAACATGAGGGCAACATGAGGGTTAAGCTAAGTGGCGTGTTACCTGCACCAGTTTGAGCTGTCAGCGTGTACGTCTATGCTGTATTCAGCGGACGGACACATACAACACCTGGCGTGTTATATCATGAGTTCTCACAAGAAGTTTGTGAAATTCAAGCAATAATTAATACAATTTTAGTAGAAATTTTATGTAAAAACAAATCAAAATCAACAAAAAAAAGTCAAATGGATTTGGAAAAGGAAAGTGAAAATGAGTCATATGATAAATGAGATAGTAGCAGTTGTCTTACTTTGTGTCTGAGGGTCCAGGTTCATTACTGAAGAATGGAGGTTCGTCTTTGGAGAAGTCGCTCTTCATAGACAGACAGCCGGATACTAGAGACTCTGCTCCGTCCTCCTCTTCCTCCATCTCACTCATCTTCTCACCTGAAGTCAGTCTGACAGAAAACAGCAACACTGACTGGGAGCTCACAACATTTCGAAGGTTGAAAACATGAGATGTACTTGAAATCTTAGAAAATCCTTATTTTTTACCGTGGTGTTGAAATCGGCTCCGAGAATCGTGGTATTTTACTGGTGTTGGCTGCTGAAGTTTTGGTATTGTGACACAATAGTAGACAGTTACACACAACACTGAGAAAAAGGAAGTAATGTGCAGCTGTGCACACACACACACACACACACACACACACACACACACACACACACACACTCACACTCACACTCACAAAGGCACAGACACAGACACACACACTTAGAAACACAAACACACCCACACACACATACACACAAACACACACACACACACTCACAAAGACACAGACACACACACTTAGAAACACAAACACACCTGCACACACACATTCACGCTCTCTCACACTCACACACACACACACACACACACACACACACACACACACAGACATAGACACACACACAGACATTCACCCTCTCTCATACACACGCACATAAACACACAGACTCTCTCACACACACACACACACACACACACACACACACACAGACATTCCCGCTCTCTCATATACACACACACACAAACACACAGACTCTCTCACACTCTCTCACACACACACACACACATACACACACACACACACACTCTCTCTCTCTAGTCCACAGGGAGAAAACTAAAAGAACTAAAAGAATACATTTCGGATCAACACTAACTCACCCCTCCCTCACACACACACACACACACACACACACACACACACACACTCTCACACACACACACACACACACACACACACACACACACACACTCTCTCTCTCTCTCGTCCACAGGGAGAAAACTAAAAGAATACATGTAGGATTAACACTCACTCCTCCCTCAGCCGTCACTTTTTCTCATCCTGCTCCGTTCTGTCGACTCAAAATGGAGTCTGGACCTCCTCCACCCTGTCAGGGTCAGGGTCTCCCTGTTCCCACCCCCCAGGACCTGCTCCTCCCTCCTCCAGGAAACTGGACTTTGAGATACAGTTCCACATTAACCCTTGTGTTGTCTTCCCGTCAAAATTGAAAATCAACAGTTTTGTTGAGGCTTTTTATCTGTTTTTAACTTTTTCTTACGTTTCTGTCCTTTTTTTCAACACTTTTGACTTGTTTTTGACGTTTAACACTACGTAACACTAACTTATTAACTTTAGTTTTACAGTTATTTTTGGAATTTATGGTCAATAAAAAATTTATAGGAAATTATACCTAATGTTTGAGTTAGAAAAGCAGAAATTAGGAATTATTTACACTAAATTTAAGGAATGGATGTTATATTTTTTTCCATCCAGATGTTCAGAAGACTCTTTAAAATACCTTCAGAACCAGTGTTGGGGAGTAACGCGTTACAAAAGCAACGCAATTACAGTAATGTATTACTTTTTGCTGTAACGCAGTAATGCGTCGCATCACTAATTAAATGTCGGTAATATTACACTCGTTACAATCTCAGTAACGCAGGTTTACGACGCATTTTAAAGCAACAATTAGTGGTGTTTTCTTTTTGCTACTGTTAACTAGCATGTTAGTTAGCAGTAATTAGCCTGTGCCTATGTTAATGTTAACTAGCGTGTTAGTTAGCAGTAATTAGCCTGTGTCTATGTTAATGTTAACTAGCATGTTAGTTAGCAGTAATTAGCCTGTGTCTATGTTAATGGTAACTAGCGTGCTAGTTAGCAATAATTAGCCTGTACCTATGTTAATGTTAACTAGCATGTTAGTTAGCAGTAATTAGCCTGTGCCTATGTTAATGTTAACTAGCATGTTAGTTAGCAGTAATTAGCCTGTGCCTATTTTATCTCCTAACATATACCTACCTCTCCGTCTCTGCTGATGGGGAATGATTGAGATTTCTCTTGCACAGCTACCAGAAGACTTACAGCTTTCAGACAGGTTGCTACGTCACATCTACGTACGTCTACGTCAGAGTGGATATACTACTACTCTACGGCTCTGGCCCACATTACGTTATTTGTTCAAGTAAATGAAACTGAAATAAACAGACAGAAAAGTAACAAGAGGAGAAAGAAGGAAAATTAACAAAAAGTGACCGTTAACGTCCGTTAGCTAGCTAGCTAAGAAACGTCCATTAGTTAGCTAGCATTGTTAGCTATAAACGTCCGTTAGCTAGCTAGCTAGCTAAGAAACGTCCGTTAGTTAGCTAGCATTGTTAGCTAAGAAACGTCCGTTAGTTAGCTAGCTAGCTAAGAAACGTCCATTAGTTAGCTAGCTAGCTAAGAAACGTCCATTAGTTAGCTAGCATTGTTAGCTATAAACGTCCGTTAGTTAGCTAGCATTGTTAGCTATAAACGTCCGTTAGCTAGCTAGCTAAGAAACGTCCGTTAGTTAGCTAGCATTGTTAGCTAAGAAACGTCCGTTAGTTAGCTAGCTAGCTAAGAAACGTCCGTTAGTTAGCTAGCTAGCTAAGAAACGTCCATTAGTTAGCTAGCATTGTTAGCTATAAACGTCCGTTAGTTAGCTAGCATTGTTAGCTATAAACGTCCGTTAGCTAGCTAGCTAAGAAACGTCCGTTAGTTAGCTAGCATTGTTAGCTAAGAAACGTCCGTTAGTTAGCTAGCTAGCTAAGAAACGTCCATTAGTTAGCTAGCATTGTTAGCTATAAACGTCCGTTAGCTAGCTAGCTAAGAAACGCCCGTTAGTTAGCTAGCATTGTTAGCTATAAACGTCCGTTAGCTAGCTAGCTAAGAAACGTCCGTTAGTTAGCTAGCTAGCTAAGAAACGTCCGTTAGTTAGCTAGCATTGTTAGCTATAAACGTCCGTTAGCTAGCTAGCTAAGAAACGTCCGTTAGTTAGCTAGCTAAGAAACGTCCGTTAGTTAGCTAGCATTGTTAGCTATAAACGTCAGTTTCTTAGCTAACAATGCTAGCTAACTAACGGACGTTTCTTAGCAAACAATGCTAGCTAACTTATTTAAAAAAAATGTTAAAAATGTACTTACACATAGATGAAATGAATAAACTGCTTGTTTCCTCTTTCACTGAATAAATAAAAACATTCACTTCTCCCACACATCCTTAATTTAACACAAAAACACAGTTAGCTTACGTTTATTACGCTTTTATGTTAACAGTAAGTACTAAGAAAATTATACTTTAATTGATTTTTCAGGGGACTTTACATTCATAAATCCTAAGTTATTTATTTCAGGGTACTGAAAACCTGATTTCTCATCTTTCTGAACTTATTGTGTTTCTACACAGGAAGACAACTGTGGATTTTGCTCTCCATTGTTTGCGATGATGTTGCACAACAAAAGCATTTTCCACGCGTCAATGCACAAATTATTTTAAGATATTAAAACCTTTTTATAAATGTTCTACGATTCAAACACATAAGAGATCCTGGTTTTGTTTAGCCGCCCTAAGTCCGCCATCCTACGTACTGCCGCTTCATTTTAATTTTCCTTCAGTACTTTGTCTGGATTTGCGGCGTATTCGCGGGTTTTCTCCGGCCAATCTTAACCGGTCCAATCAGGGAACAGACAATCTTAACTGGTCCAATCAGGGAACAGACAATCTTAACCAATCTTAGCTTTTCCAGCTCGCTCTGTTAGCGGTGAAGGAGTTAGCTAAGGCTAACGCTAGCGATGCTAAGCCGACGTCACGACCAAACGTTAGCGATTGGTTACGGCAGATCCAGAGGGGCTTTGGGCAGATCCGCCTTCAAGGAAGTTAACACTGGTCAATGGAGAGTGGCCAGGACCAGGCTAATGTCCCAGAGTCTGGTAGGACCAGGCTAATGTCCCAGAGTCTGGTAGGACCAGGCAGACGGACCAGAGTCTGGTAGGACCAGGCTAATGTCCCAGAGTCTGGTAGGACCAGGCAGACGGACCAGAGTCTGATAGGACTAGGCTAATGTCCCAGAGTCTGGTAGGACCAGGCAGACGGACCAGAGTCTGGTAGGACCGGGCTAATGTCCCAGAGTCTGGTAGGACCAGGCAGACGGACCAGAGTCTGGTAGGACCGGCTAATGTCCCAGAGTCTGGTTGGACCAGGCTGACGGACCAGAGTCTGGTAGGACCAGGCTAATGTTCCAGAGTCTGGTAGGACAAGCCTAAAGGACCAGAGGCTGGTAGGACCAGGCTAGAGGCGATCTGCACCAATCACATCGGTTATCTGATATAGGCGGGGCCAGAGGCGAGCTGCACCAATCACATTGGTGTATCTGATATAGGCGGGGCTAGAGGCGAGCTGCACCAATCACATCGGTGTATCTGATATAGGCGGGGCCAGAGGCGAGCTGCACCAATCACATCGGTGTATCTGATATAGGCGGGGCCAGAGGCAAGCTGCACCAATCACATCGGTGCATCTGATATAGGCGGGGCTAGAGGCGAGCTGCACCAATCACATCGCTGTATCTGATATAGGCGGGGCCAGAGGCGAGCTGAACCAATCACATCGCTGTATCTGATATAGGCAGGGCTAGAGGCGAACTGCACCAATCACATCGGTGGATCTGATATAGGCGGGGCCAGAGGCGAGCTGAACCAATCACATCGCTGTATCTGATATAGGCGGGGCTAGAGGCGAACTGCACCAATCACATCGCTGTATCTGATATAGGCGGGGCTAGAGGCGGGTTGATTACCATAAGAAGTCCATAATCAGTTGATATTTTAAGGAACGCTTGGTGCTGCCGCCTCGATTTCACCACTCAGAGCCAGACCCTTCATCCTTCTGGATTTGGGTCATCTTGGGTTCGGATGAGGATGGAAACAGAAGAATGTGTCAGTGTCTCAGGTGTGAACAGAGTCTCAGGAGAAACAATTAGAGAAATCTTTCCTTGTTTTTATTTATCACACATTTAAAAAATGAACCACACTATACAAATGTCCACCGTTCAGTAAGGAAACGGCCTCCTGCACGAACCCAACCGACCTCAAACCAAAACAACTTCAGCAGATAAAGAAGCATCACGGCGGCTCTAAACTCTCCACCTCCACCTCCACCGGTTCAGTCGCAGACTTTAATTACAGGACCGGCATGGATTTCGTGTCATCGTACGGTGGACTGCGTCGGCTGCCCAGTGACGTGACTTATTTTTACTCTTTAATCTTTTTCATGGTCACTGTGGTGCAGGTAGGCAGTAGCATGCAGAAACCTTTGGATGCGGCTCTCCTCTGATTGGCTGTAGGCTAATTCATTACATTTGAGCTATGTAAAGACGGGAGTAGGGTTTGTTTTTTTTCCTCTTAAGAGTCTGTGGTTGTTATTTACAATATGACAACGAGGAAGTGTGTGTCTGTGTGTGTGTGTGTGTGTGTGTTTGAGTCCTATGGATGGGACGAGACAGGTGAGTGTGTAGACGGGGTTTCCCAGTCTCAACAGGAGGGGTGTTCCTTCATCACTGAAGGGCGAGCAGAAGGTTGACACCCACCTCCCCCACCCCCCTTCAGGTTGGTGGTTGGTTGTCATATCAGGGCGGTCACACGGTCAGCGACACACTCACAACAAGTCCGCCTCTCAGAGGGTTCCTCACTTTATTACTCAGACATAAAATTAAAAAAAAAAATAAAAATAATGAAGAAGATAACAAATAAAACTGAGGAGAGCCGGCGGGGGGGAGGAAGGGGGGCGGGAGGGCGTTCAGGCCAGGTAGCTGTACGTGTCCTTCTCACCGTCCACTCGCTCCAGGTACTCCTTCTCTATCAGGATGTCGATGCATTTCTGTCCACAAGAGGGAGACAAACCCCAAACGTTAGATATTAGCCTTTATTATTAGACTCACGGTCCATAAAAACAACAACAACAACAACAACAGATACACAAGACAGACACCAATTAAACAAGACAGCTATACCAGTCATCCCATAAGGGGGACTGGGACCTCGGGTCCATCAGATGTAAAACGACAGAGTTACAGGAAGAATTCAGGCGACCGGTACATTTCTACATCAGATTCCTCAGTAAAGCGGTGAATGTAATAACTATGTAATAACTCCTACTTGACAGAACAATTCACTTGCACTACACCCCCTTGGTTTCCTGAGTAGAAAGCGCAAACAAATCATGATAAGCGACCCGCAGCTTAGTGAAGCTCGCCTTTTTGAACTTGACCCACAAGGGGGGCGGTGTACAAAGCATGTGATGCTTTAAAAGAGGTTTATCTTGACAGTATCAGAACACCAGGAGAACTTCCTGGCAAGCATGTTAGCCTGTTAGCATGTTAGCCTGTATGTATAACATGCAACGCTGCCTCTACATGTCATTATCTGACATTAGAGTAGAAACTAAATACAAAATAAATAAAATACCAAATCACCAAGACTGTAGACATGATTTTAGCTCATGTTGTGGGCATAGTTATATTTAACTGTCATATCACATAAGTCATAACTAAAAACACATTAGGAGTAATGTAGAGCTGTGGACGGTCCCTAGGGTGCCAGCTGAACTTAGCCCCGCCCACAATATCTGAGGTTGAGAAGTTCGGTCTGGACTTGATCCGTTGTGGAGCAACTATGCTCGAACCAGAGCTGGTAGGACCAATCAGATTGTCAGGGCAGGCTGTGGTGTGTGTGTCTCTCTGTGTGTCTGTATGCATGTGGTGTGTGTCTCTGTGTGTGTGTGTGTCTGTCTGTATGCGTGTGGTGTGTGTGTGTTTGTGTATGCGTGTGTGGTGTGTGTCTGTATGCGTGTGTGGTGT
>JABXJD010000590.1:10000-47500 GCA_013375575.1 Percina caprodes | reverse complement strand
CCTCTCTCTTCCCTCCCTCCCTCCTCCCTCTCCTCCCTCCCCCTCTCTCCTCCTCTCTCCCTCCCTCCTCCCTCTCTCCTCCCTCCTCCCTCTCCTCCCTCCCCCTTCCCTCTCTCCTCCCTCCCCTTCCCTCTCTCCTCCCTCCCCCTTCCCTCTCTCCTCCCTCCCCCATAACGGCCAACTCGAAGACTCATAGCAGATCTCCACCAACCAATGGGTGACGTCACACATACGCTGACCATTAACATTATACAGTCAATGGCCGCCCCCTTAATGATCTTTCAAGTTATATAAAGTTTAGATGAAAAAAATGAAAATAAAGTGAAATTCCCTCCCCAGCGCCCTGTATCTGTCGACACGTACCTGTTCTTGAAGCAGTTGGTGACCAGCTCTCCTTTGGACAGGTGATAGAGCCAAGTCAGCTTCCTGCCGCTGTGTCTGCTGGCGTAAAATGCGGTGAATCGCTGATAGCTTCGCTCCAGCTGCACAGAAAGAGAGACAGAGAGGAGAGTTCAGAGGAGGAGTGGTTCTCAAACTGAGGTCCAGGGACCTTCGGGGGGTTTAAGTGAAGTCTCCGGTTAAAGTAAAGATTTCAAAAATGCAGAGGACCAAATATAACACTGAGTCCTCATGGTTAAGAGAATAATGGCGGTTTTTCATTACATGGGACCTGCTCAACTTGGCTAGACCGCGGTGCCCCGTCCTCCTCCTTCCTTTGCAGATTAGTACCGCCCCCCTGCGTGAGGCGAGCGTGGCTGGTCGTCATAGCAACAAACTGCCGTGACCTAACCCGACACACACACACAACGTCGAAGGTGTGTTATGGATTCTCGGCATGGGGCTGTTTGCGAGAAGACTTTTGTTTCAAAAGAAGCTTGAGGCAGCCAATAAAAAACACCGCTGGATTAATTACTTAAATACGGCAGGACAACCCCGTTTGTTGCTAGCGACGACGACGCAGTGATTAGTGACGATTCTCTCCAACCAATCAGCAGTCTGCAGGTTTTTACGTCCCCTTTTGGCATCGCCTCAGCTCGCTTGGAACCTCGACTGAGTTGGTACTGTATAAAGTTCCTGTTAGCAGGTAACAGGGACATTTTTTTGTAATAGAAAACCAAAAAAGGCGAGTAGAGGCCAGGTGAGTTGAGCAGGTTCCATATAGTGGAAAAATGCCATAAAAGAGATCTAACAACCAAACCAACAACACTCATTGAGAGCTTTAAATACTCAAAGATTAAGACTATAATTTAGAGTTCTAGAGAAAGCTAAATGCAGTCTTCTTCTGTTTATTAATATATATATATATATATATATATATATATATATATATATATATATATATATATATATATATATATATATATATATATATATATATATATATATATATATATAATAAAGGTTTAATTCAACAAACATTAGCAACAGCTGCAGAAAGTCAACATATTCACACAGGTCTGAACCAAGTACACAACACATTTTCTCCCAAAGCAGGAGCACAATAAAGCCTCATTTCCTAGTTACTTATGTAGTTTTTCCCTCTCCTCTCTCGTCCTATCGCTTCCTGCAGGTGTTTCTGGATCTGCGGTTTGAGTCACCTGCTGCCTCCATGTTCCTGCTCTTCTATATCTATCTATCTATCTATCTATCTATCTATCTATCTATCTATCTATCTATCTATAAGTTGTTTTAAGTTGTAACTGGTCTTACCTCAGAAGGCAGAGCGAAGGTGCAGGACTGCTGGAAAGGCCAAGACCCAGAGCTGAGAACCTGGATACTGAAGTCCACTGTAAAACACACAAATGATTCAAACATATGGGTTTTATGTGCTTTGACACACCAGAGCCCAGCATATGTTCCCTCGGATTTAGAAATCTAATGTTTGGTACATTTTAAGTGTGATCTGGTATAAACCTTTCTGCCAGACTGATCTCATGAAGTGGCGTATGTATGACACACCAATTTGTGTGCCATTATTGGCGTGTATACTCGCATTTTAGCGTGTTTATCAACGCCTTTTGGCCTCCATTGACTTACATTACTTTGCAATTGTGTGTGAATTTACACCGTAGCGAATAGTATGAAAAAGCAAGTGGGTTATGTGACAATCTGTGTGTGTGTGTGTGTGTGTGTGTGTGTGTGTGTGTGTGTGTGTGTGTGTGTGTGTGTCCTTACAGTCCAGAGGCTCCGAGTTGGTCAGGTGTTTCTTGAACTGCTCGTTCAGGTCTTTACTGACTCCGATGTCCTGGAACATGCGCTGCAGTTTGGACGTGTACTCAAAGCCGCACGCTTGCTGCACGAGAACAACAACAAACCAGATTAAGCGCGAGGTTTTAAGGTGCAGAAACCGACAGTTTGGTGCTGTTGTGGATGTTTTCATGCAGACAGACTGTGTATGTGACAGAGCGCTGGGCTGCTGCGAGTAGCACCTTGAGTTTGGAGATCATGCTGGCCTCGGCGCGTCGCTGGCGCTGTTCTGGTGGACCAGACGCTTGGCCAGCATCTTAGCATAAAACTTCTGGAAAACATCTTTGTCCTCGATGTATTTGAACACAACCATCTGAGAAGAGAGAAATGTACCTTAATGTACTCCTGCTAACCTGAGTAAACTTATTTGTACAGTACTGAACAAAAACATCTCACACCTTATACCAGTTTATACTCAAAGAGTGGTCCGATGAAAATATGGTGAAATATGTTTTTATTTAAAAGTTAAAACAGTGTTTCTCAAACTGTCTGCGAGAGTTAGTCCAACTCCTAACTGAGGAGAATAGATGGGCTGTTTTTAATATTACATAAACCTGTTTGTAAAGGTAAACATTATTATTTGAATTGGCCGGTTTCTGTGTTTTCGGACTCCAGCTATGAAGCCGACTGTTTCGCAGCACGGCCTCCAATTTACATCACAAATCATGAGCGTCACATTTGAAGGAAATACGGACGGATTAACATTCACATTCATAAGCACAACCATTCTTCCCATTAAGATGGCAACAGAGATAATGAGTGGGTGAGATATTTGTGAAACATTCATTAGTTTGGCTGTAATTTGTAATATACTGTTGAAGTAGAAGGCCCATTGTTTTGGGGATATATATACACATTATTTAACTGCACAGGTAATTAAAAATAAGGAAATAAAAACTATTATAGAAAAATATGGTGTTCATAAAAATATTTAATATGTTTGATGACTGTTCAGTTATATATTTTATATTTACTGACGACATCCAACTACTCTTCTGAGTCTACAACAGATAACACAAGTAATAAGGTCTGTAGTTCAGTGGTATTTTTCCCGTACAGCTGTGCAGTAACATGAATACAAACACGCAGTATTATGTGTCTGTTTGTGCAAACACACAGGCCGAAGTATCTCACCACTTGGTTGAGTGTGTCCTCCAATTCTGCCTCCTCCGGGTTTTTAGAGCTGAAGAATAAACAGACGTTCATGGTTTAAAAGTGAGATTTCACTGTTACAGTTTGTGAGCTCAGAAAAACAGATTGTGAAGAGAAAACACACTGCAGTGTAGTGGTGGGAATCCCAGGGTACCCCACGGTGCAACACATGGCTCACGATACCGATAGTATCACGATACAGCAATTCTGCGATAATACATTGCAAGACAATCCTATAATGATGCATCACCGTATCGGTCAAACTATGAACACTAAATGCCCGTGATGCAGTGCAG
This sequence comes from Percina caprodes, assembly GCA_013375575.1. Taxonomy (NCBI): domain Eukaryota; kingdom Metazoa; phylum Chordata; class Actinopteri; order Perciformes; family Percidae; genus Percina; species Percina caprodes. Next base: position 43,805 of record JABXJD010000590.1, on the reverse strand, counting down.
GTTTATTTACTGCAAGTCTGAACTGTTAGAAAACAATTCTGCAGCACAGGTTTTTCAGTCTGTAAATTAAAATGACAATTGTAGAGCAACTCTGGGTCCAGACTTTGGACTTAATCGTGGCTGGGGCATCCGTTATTTTACTCAAACTACTGCCAGCCATCCCGTTGAAAACCGCTTCCTCTTCGGCTCGATAACTTCTGTTCACGTTTCCATTTCCTTTCGTTCATGTGTTGATCGCCAGCTCGAGGAGCCATGAAGCGGCGACGCTGGGAGCAGGGAAATCTATTCAGAGTGCTTTATTTTATTAATGAAGTATCAATATTTGGAGCCAGCGTATCAATTGCTGTATCGCACGGAGGACAGCGATATGTTGCCGTATCGATAATTGGTCCCAACCCTGCTGCAGTGTGTGCTACGGATAAATCCGTGTCCTTCAAATAATGGATAAACTATCAGCTGTGGAACTACAAAACCTTAAAAACAGCAGTTTATAAAAGCAGATCAAGCCTTTTTAGATCATTCTGAGCACTTTAGCACTTCCTGTCCATGTGAACTTAAAGGTTCATTGTTGATCTTGAAAATCAATGGCTGGAGAATGAAGAAATAAAGTGGATATTTTTAGACTACTACAGAATTGTATTTGTTTAATACCCTGATATTTTAAAAACATAAAATCATAATAACAAGCCTTAAATGTTGATAGCTAGGGACTAGCAATCACATTCAGGTGCGAACACACACACACACTATTTCACACACCTCTTCTTCAATAAAGAATCGCAGTATCTGGCCAGAAGCTCGGGGGATTTGCTGGACGACTGAGCCATCCTGGTGACGGCGTTGTTGTTGATGAATCGACCACATGCCTGTAAAACAGACTGACCATGTTAGAACTAAACCTGTCCAGAAACAAAGAATAATATTAATAAAAACTATTTATGGAGCACCTTTTACAGGCAAAGTCACTTCACATGATGAACTGCACTCTTCATTGCACTATTGCCTCCAGATTGTTTCTGTTTCGAGTATTTATTATATATATATATATATATATATATATATATATATATATATATATATATATATATATATATATATATATATATATATATATATATATATTTCGTGTGTGTAAGCGCATTGTGAGTAACGATGTTCCAAAGTAAAATTCCTCTTATGTGTCCTCATACCTTGCAAATAAATCTGATTCGGATATAATAGTTAAAATGAGACCCCAACAGTAGAATGAGGAAACAAGAAAGACATAAAATACCAGAGAGATTCTGCGGTTTTCGTCCTTACCTTATTTCCTGAGATAAACATGTATTCCTGACTCAGAACATTATTCTGGATATGACACTTATGTTGTTTCCATAGTGATTTTAACATGAATTATAACCTGATGATAAAAACGAACCCCACTTCCATCTTTAATAGTGTTCTAGTAGAGACTGATTCATTCCCTGAACATAGATGTTATCTCAGCTGCTGGAAATGGAGATAAAGACAATATTTGTTGATAGATTATGAAGTAAAATCTTATTTCAGAATTGCTTTTAAAACCCCAAATAAGTCCCGGGTCAGTTTGACCCGAGGGACACGAGAGGGTCCCGAAAATGAAGACAACACAAGGGTTAAGAGCTAGAACAATACTTTTTAAAACCTTAAATTGAGATTTTTTTAGGCTTCTTAAGCCCCGCTGAAACCCTGTACCAATCGGAAAAAGGAATTAAAGCTCAACATCGCCGTCACGGGCAGATTGCACATGGATTAATCACCTTATCGAGCGCTGCCACGAAGCCGGCATCATTGTTGAAGGCAGACATGACCAAGGCGTTGTACTTCTTATGGACGTCCAGGGTGGTCTGGACGTAGACTTTGGGGTCCTGCAAGAAACAAACGTCTTCTATCAGGACATATTTTTGTATGATTTCCTTGCATTTTTTGTTAAAACTTAGTGACTTCAACGGCTACACATTTTAACGAACACTTATCTTGCAAAAACCTCAAGTTCTTTTTTTCTTCTAGATTTTTTCTGACCTCTTTTTCATTCATTCAAGTGTTTAAATTATAAATAAGATAAATCGTTGTCTCTCTGGTGAGAAAGACCAGCGATCAGAAAGCTGAACAGAACGACACGACGCTCAGGTTTGTTGTTCGTTTGGTCTCCTTCAGCCGTAAAACACGGCTTTCGAAGCTCTCTGACTGAACAAACAACTTGCAACAATATGTATTTGAACCAGCTTTTAAAATAATTTGGCAAAAATGTCAACAAAACTGGTTCCTGTACCCAAATGGCACTAGAAAACAGAAAGTAAGAATACATCAAACAAGGTTTTTGTCTTCTGCCTCCTACTCTTAAAAAGGTCCAGTGTGTAGGATTTTCTCTCAGTCTAACGTTGAGATCATTTATCACAATCACCTCTCTCGCACCACGCAGTTCAACGTACGTAACACAGCTACGGTGGCCTTCACGCTTCAAAAAGCCAATCTCCTGCTCTTTTCAATCTCCTTTTTCTTTTTCTGGGTGAAGAAGAAATTTGTTCCTGAAATTTGGATTTTGAATACTGTACGTGTGGTCCTCCAGGTTTCATTCTTCACACTTGCCGGGGTCGGGAAGCGACAACACCCGTTGAGTTTATCACGTGACAGCGAAAAACGCTGTATGTCCCTTAACAGCTAACGTATTTCATGAATATGGAGCGTCTACCACAGGTCATGCGAATGTTATATAAAACTTCAAGCCAAAATGATACTTGGAATTGATGGTGGTGGTAAAGATTGATGAAGAAGGGCGAGTTTCTGAACGGGAAACACCGATTTTGATAATAAATAACTGAACCCGTTACACACGGGACCTTTAATGTAAACTGACGACAACCAAACTGACCGGGATTGGATCGGTATCGTTCTGGTACTCTAAACGTTAAAGTAAACCAGTGAGAATTGTAAGTGAGAGGAGAATAAATTGTCTGTACGTTGAGCGCGGCCTCTCCACACTTCTCGATGGCGGCCAGGCCCTGGTTGTGGATGTGAGTCTCTAGAAGTTTCTTCAGTTCGCCGAGACCGTCTGTGATCCGCGACACCAGGTTGTACATCCGGCCCAAGTCTGAGAAGAGACACAGAGCGTTAAAAACTCATAAAAACTCATAAAAACTGATTTGTCTGGTTTTAAAAGTATAAAATGTGAGTCTGCATTAAGACCAACAAAGTGGATCCCAACACTCCAGTTCTGGAGGTCTTAACACCGGCTTCCTGTCCCTTAAAGAATTCATTTCAAAATACTTCTGTTGGTGCTTTTGGGCCAAAATACACATCAGATCTGCTGCTACATTATGAACCATCCAGACCTCTCAGGTCGTCGGGGACACGTCTGCTTTCTGTCCCCAGAGTCAGAACCAAATACGAAGAAACAGCGTTGAGTTTTTAAGCTCCACGTCTGGAACAAACTCCCAGAAAGCTGCAGGTCCGCTTTAACTCTCAGCTCTTTTAAATCAAAGATGAAGACTTTTCTGTTGATGCTGCCTTCTTTTAAATATTTCTTCATTTCTTACACTGCACCTTTTAGTTTTCTTCTATTTTAGATGTTTTGATATTTGAATTGTTTTCAACTGCTCTTCAAAACACTGTGAATTGCCTTGTCACTGAAATGTGCTTCATAAATAAAGCTGCCTTGACTAACTAACGGTTATTTGGAGCTCTGATGTTGCTGTTCTGTCGCTTGTGCGTCAATCAACTGGTTTTAGGGGTCCCAAAGTCGAGGAACAAACTGTGGGGTGATTAGATTAGATTATACTTTATTCATCCCACAATGGGGAAATTTCCTTGTTACAGCAGCATTTTCTTCAACAATCAGTCTGCTGCTGAAGGAGCTGCTCAGGGACCCTGATCATGCTTTTGCAGTTGTACAAGTTACCTGCTGACATCCGCACTATAACAGACGTAGCTCATTTTTAATCTAACCTGAAAACCTATAAAAAATGGGTTTTAATACATCGTAACGTTGTGATATTCTCCGTTCTTCCTGCTTTTATGTACTCCTTTCCGATTTTACTGTATGTTATGTTTTACTGCTGTTTCTTAAAAGCACTTCTTACTTGAAAGTACTTTTAAAGCACTTTGAATACCTGCTGACTTGATAATTTAGAGTTCTAGAGAAAGCTAAATGCAGTCTTCTTCTGTTTATTAATATATATATATATATATATATATATATATATATATATATATATATATATATATATATATATATATATATATATATATACACACACACACACACAGGTAAAAGCCAGTAAATTAGAATATTTTGAAAAACTTGATTTATTTCAGTAATTGCATTCAAAAGGTGTAACTTGTACATTATATTTATTCATTGCACACAGACTGATGCATTCAAATGTTTATTTCATTTAATTTTGATGATTTGAAGTGGCAACAAATGAAAATCCAAAATTCCATGTGTCACAAAATTAGAATATTACTTAAGGCTAATACAAAAAAGGGAGTTTTTAGAAATGTTGGCCAACTGAAAAGTATGAAAATGAAAAATATGAGCATGTACAATACTCAATACTTGGTTGGAGCTCCTTTTGCCTCAATTACTGCATTAATGCGGCGTGGCATGGAGTCGATGAGTTTCTGGCACTGCTCAGGTGTTATGAGAGCCCAGGTTGCTCTGATAGTGGCCTTCAACTCTTCTGCGTTTTTGGGTCTGGCATTCTGCATCTTCCTTTTCACAATACCCCACAGATTTTCTATGGGGCTAAGGTCAGGGGAGTTGGCTGGCCAATTTAGAACAGAAATACCATGGTCCGTAAATCAGGCACGGGTAGATTTTGCGCTGTGTGCAGGCGCCAAGTCCTGTTGGAACCTGAAATCTCCATCTCCATAGAGCAGGTCAGCAGCAGGAAGCATGAAGTGCTCTAAAACTTGCTGGTAGACGGCTGCGTTGACCCTGGATCTCAGGAAACAGAGTGGACCGACACCAGCAGATGACATGGCACCCCAAACCATCACTGATGGTGGAAACTTTACACTAGACTTCAGGCAACGTGGATCCTGTGCCTCTCCTGTCTTCCTCCAGACTCTGGGACCTCGATTTCCAAAGGAAATGCAAAATTTGCTTTCGTCAGAAAACATGACTTTGGACCACTCAGCAGCAGTCCAGCTCTTTTTTCCTTAGCCCAGGTGAGACGCGCGCTGTTTCTTGGTCAACAGTGGCTTGACACGAGGTATGCAGCAGTTGAAACCCATGTCTTTCAAGCGTCTCTTGGTGGTGGATCTTGAAGCACTGACTCCAGCAGCTGTCCACACCCTTTTTTCACAATCTTGACTAGGCGCGGTGATCCCTATTGCTTGTACACTTTTTCTGACCACAGTTTTTCCTTCCCTTTGCCTCTCTATTAATGTGTTTGGACACAGAGCTCTGAGAACAGCCAGCCTCTTCAGCAATAACCTTTGTGTCTTTCCCTCCTTGTGCAATGTGTCGATGGTCGCCTTTTGGACAGCTGTCAAATCTGAAGTCTTCCCCATGTTTGTGTAGGCTTCAGAACTGGACTGAGAGACCATTTAAAGCCCTTTGCAGGTGTTTTGAGTTAATCAGCTGATTACTTTGTGGCACCAGGTGTCTTCAAAATTTAACCCTTACACAATATTCTAATTTTGTGACACACGGAATTTTGGATTTTCATTTGTTGCCACTTCAAATCATCAAAATTAAATGAAATAAACATTTGAATGCATCAGTCTGTGTGCAATGAATAAATATAATGTACAAGTTACACCTTTTGAATGCAATTACTGAAATAAATCAAGTTTTTCAAAATATTCTAATTTACTGGCTTTTACCTGTATATATAATATAATAAAGGTTTAATTCAACAAACATTAGCAACAGCTGCAGAAAGTCAACATACTCACACAGGTCTGAACCAAGTACACAACACATTTTCTCCCAAAGCAGGAGCACAATAAAGCCTCATTTCCTAGTTACTTATGTAGTTTTTCCCTCTCCTCTCTCGTCCTATCGCTTCCTGCAGGTGTTTCTGGATCTGCGGTTGGAGTCACCAACCGTAAAGTGCTATATAAACGTAAAAAAACGGATATATATAAAACGGTTCAACGTACACACGGAAATATAAATTGCAGGGTTTACCTTCATTCTTGTCGGCATCCAGGAGGTTCTGAAACTCTGTGTGGAAGATCTCCAGGTGTTTCTCTATGAGCACCTGCTCACACTTCCTGGCCAGCTCGTCCTGAGTGGATTCATGGAGGTAAACCTGCACACGCCGCTGCTCCTCCAGCAGACGAGCCTCCGCCTGACGAAATAAACACAAATATACAGTCATTTCTTTTATTATGACAGGATCGTCCCCCTTCACAACAGGGTTATTCTAGCAAACTACAACAAAAAACAGTGAAAAATATCTTTAGTCAACTGTAACTGAATTAAAACTAAAACTACATTGCCAGCTTAAAGATTAAAACTAAATAAAAATGAATGTAGATCATTTTTGTGTGTGTATGTATATATAACTAACTGACTGACTGACTACTGGAGGACTCTTGTGGCACCAAACCACAGAAATTTAAAGGACTTGACATGAGACGGCGCTTTAACGTAAATGCATCACATCGGACACTAAAGTAGCTCAAACATTAAACATTATCCTCCAACCATGTTTTTTTGTCTGTATATGTAGCTTCATAATACTGAGACATTATTCCTGGCCATGACAAAAAAAACTAAAACTAACAAACACTCTGAAAACTAACTCAAACTAAAAAAAAAAATCCAAAAGTCAAAACTGAGATAAAATAGAAACTAATTGAAAATTCAAAACCACAATAACAATGCTTCACAACCAGTTTAAATGTTTAAAACCCGAGCAAGCAACTATTTTGTAAAGTCTGCCATGCTGAGTCCATTCATCCATAACTGTGTGTTGCAGGAGTGGAAGGAGCGGCTACCTTCTTCATGTACTCGGTGACGGGGTTCTGCTGCAGGAACTCTGTGCTCTCGCGTGTGTAGAACCGTTCTGTGTCAGTGAGGAACTGACATTCAAAGTACTCTTTGTACACAGACAGCGTGGGGCCTTTGGCGAAGGCGTCCTCTTCGTTCAGACCCAGCTCAACTGGAGAGGGAGGGGAGACACGGGAAACAGGGGTTAACGTAAATGTAAAATGGGCACTTAAATGGTAAATATAGCGCTTTTCTAGTCTCAACTACTCAAAGCGCTTTTACATAGTACAGGAACCATGATTCATACAATCTGCTCATCAGATAAACACACACACATTCACATTCCGATGGCGCAAACTCAGGGTTCAGTGTCTTGCCCAAGGACACTTCGACATGGGACTGCAGGGCCAGGGATTGAACCACCAACCTTCCAATTGGCTCTACCACTGAGCCACAGCCGCCCCTCGGCGTCAGGATTACTGTGATACTACGTTCGCAGTTACTGAACAGGATCATGTCTTTACGTTGGTTCTGTCTAATAATTAGGGATGAAGCAATTAACTCAACTCTCAATTTGATTCACTTTTTTAACAGACTGAGCTGCAGACAAATGTCTGGAAACATTGACGTTTATTTATATAAACTGTGCAAAACAACAGATGTGTTGTCATATCAAAAGTGACACGGAAATTGTATTTAAAATAACAAAAATGTGTGTTTTTGTGGCATTTTCAGGCCTTTTTTTTGACAAGACAGCTTAGATTTTGAAAGGGGAGAGAGGGGAGGAGGGGGGTGACATACAGCAAAGGGCAGAAGGGCAGAACAGAACCTGCAGCCACTGGGTTGAGGACCGAGCCTCTGTATATGGGCACGCGCTCTTCCTGGTGAGCTACCCAGGCCCCCATAAATAACCAAAATGAAATAAAAAAACAAAACAAATCCATCATGAAAATAACTAAATAGGAAATATCTCTTTAAATAAGAAAAGTGAAAATAGGTAGAAATCTAAAGTAGATTAACAACCTTTGTTGTCCTTAAAGGTAAAAGCAACTTATTTGGGAAATCCTCCTCTGCACCTGGACTTGACTTTTACTATCTAGTGATATTAGACTCTCACAAACCCTTTTACAATAAACTGTGGTATTTAAATATATGTTGTCTGCTTCAGTCTTGACTTGAGAGCAGCAGATAAGTCAGAAAAAGGAAAATATTTTATTTGGTAAACATCCTATATTTACTCAACAAATCCTGCAGATGTTCAGCTTCGATTTTCAGATCTATCAGGACAGTATTGGTCTAAAATCAATCCTGATATTAATGTTCTCCACTGACCTTCGACAGAGGGACTGTTTATTCACAATCACAGGTAGAGACAGCAGAATTTAAAGATCCTACTGGGTTATTATATAGAGAAGCTCTGAAACGGGTCTTCAACACCAGAAGGACGGCCTTCTAGCGCGATGTTAAAGACGTCTGATTTAAGCCCAGAGATTAAATTAAAAGTGACATTTTAAGTAGTTAAGTTAGAGTTAAGATGGCTGGTTTTGGTACCCTTCCCTGAGGGAGTTTTTATTTTCCCTTACAGACTTTATTACTCCAGATCATTAGCTGTGTTGACATGGACATTAATATTGCACTAATCAGAATAAAATGCCTCATTTAACCACCTCAATTGGAAGAGGCCAACACAATCGGAAGGAATTTCCTCAGATTAAGGGCTGGTGTACACCTTTCATAATCTATTTAATAGGAAAATATTAGGATCTTGTGTGTCCATGTAATCAATATATACTATCTGCGCATATTGGCCCAACGTGGGGGAAACATGATGTGACGGGATGAACAGAAACATGGCGGCAGCAAAAGAAAACTCAGGTTTGTGGCTAAAAAAATTTAAAGATTGATAGATTGTTGTACGAGGCTGAGGCAGTGGTCGAAAAGTTAATGATCGAAGCTGGAATCCACCGAACTATCCTCAAAGTTGCAAATATATCATATTTCTGGCAGATTCTACACTTCACAGCAGGTGGAACCACGTTGCACAATACAAAAAAGTTAGTCAAATCACCTGAAAACTATAAGCAAAAACTTGATAAAGTAGGATTACCGGGCCTCTTAAACTATATGTATATTTGTTTTTTACATATATAAATGATTCGATGTAATTATCCTACTAATCAAGGCTGACTGACTGACTGACAGCAGTTAACTGTTTTCATGCCGGCTCCATGGAGGAAAAAATCAACAGAAGAAACAGTCGCTCACAGTCACTCTCCGTCGCAGCTTTCAATGTATTTGAATACTTTCCACTAAAGCTTCAAAGCCCAAACAGTGATATTCCAGACAGCCCTAGCTCTGGACCATGTAAACACAGATCTTATGATTACTTCATCACTTTATTAAGCATCTATGTGAACGGTTAAGTTGGGATTGCTTAATCAGGATGATTTCAATTGAGTTGAAGAAATATTGTCCCTATAAACACAGCTATTGAAGTGTGGTAGCTCAAACATCCTAAGAAAATAACAAATAAGAGAAAAATCATTTTGAAACCTCCAGTGAGGGGTGGCTATGAGTCTTAGCTGTGTGTACACATGGAGCTCAGAGTAAAAACATGGCTTCCTTCATTATCTAATGGCTGCCAACAACAGGCGGCGGTTTCTCTTGATTTCTTCACTGCACGTGTTGACCTACCATAGGACTGGACCACACCGCTGATCAGTCTGGTGTTAATGGTCTCCCCATTCCTCTCTCGCTCTATCAGCTTCAGCACAGCGTTTGTTACCTGAAAAAGAGACGTTAGTTTAGCTCAAGGAAATTGTCTGCAGTGGCAAAAATAAAGCAAATAGGAAAGCAAATACAGAGTTTTGCAGGTTAAACACACAAGCTTAATTGAAAAAAAACAAGCTAAACTGCTTGCTTTCCTCTACATAGTTTTTTTCTCACTCCACCTCCATAAAAAAGAAACACACCTGTTTGTTGAGGGGTCGGAATAAACACTCCCTCCAGGTCACAAGTGCCAGCTGGAAGGAAACCGCAGCGTCCGAGAGAGAGGAGAGAAGAACGAGAAGGTTAACGACAGGTCAAGACTTCAGGCTGGATGCTTGTCTCCGTTCCTTTTGATCAATGTGATCCATATCGGCCCAAATTTATAAGGTTTCACATGACTTTCAAGGTCCTGTGAAGGACTTCTTTGGGGCAGGCCCAAACTAGAAATCACAAAGGCCTCTTTCTGTCCTCTTAAAACGTCTTCACACACTGGTGACATCACTTTTAAATCAATGCTGTGTCAACACAAACATGAAGTGCAGTCACAGGTTTTACAACGGTTTGGACAATGAAATGCTGGGCAGCTCATTGAGGCATGCTTACAAGCCAAAAGACTTTTATTTTGAAGTTCCACCTCCCCGGAAAACAGTACTCACAGGGTACAGGGTTTCTGCAAGTTCTACCATGTCAAATGTAAGACTTTTTAAAGACCTTTTTAAGACCATTATAAATGAAATGTAAGACCTAAATCACGACATCATACAAAAAAAGTCAGACGTGTGAGTTCTGAAACATCGTCGGAAACGTTTTTCAAGCCGAGTATCGCTAAACTTGTACGTCCCCATAGCTGAAGTATAAAATCAGTTTTATGTCTGTGGAACAATCCGAAAGAGTCTGGCAACAACAACACAGAAGCTGATTGGCTGCAATAGAAGTTGCATGTTGGTCCCATTTGTATATCCCTGCAGGAGCATTTCAATGAGCATTGGAGGCGTTACACGGACGTAGGAAAATTAAGACCAGTTCAAAATTATTTGAGACCTAGAAGACAATAATCCACTAAATTTAAGACTTAAGACCCCGCAGAAACCCTGTGTACGATGTGTTTACATAATCACAAATAATTAGCAAGAGACTCATTTTATGGCTTTGGATTTACTGCAGATTCATTTTATTATCGATTAATCTGGCGATTATTTTCTCGATAAATAAATTAGTCTCTATAGTGTAAAAATGGTTTTCGCAGTTTCTCAAAGTCCAAGTTAATGTCTATTTTTTGTCTATAAAACAAATGCATTCCATTTAATATGTAATAAAAACAGAAGAGAGCAGGAAATCTCTGTAGTTGAGGCTGAAAAAACAGCATTTTTTTTTAATTGATTATCAAAATAGTTGCCAATGATTTTTCTGTCCACCAACTAATCGATCAGTCGACGCATCGTTGCAGCTCTGCAGCATTTCGACGCGTCCGAGTTGTAATGTTAACGAGCTGATCCGTTCACGTTAAGTCAAACGTGTTGCCCCGTCTGTCATCGAGGAAGGAAAAAGGGAATCTCGCCACTTTGAATTTCTTTTTACTGTACACTGCAGAACTGATAGAGAAAAGGTGCTGGGTGACTGCAGAGAGGTGGTTGCACTGTGGATGGTTGTTACCATCTTTCATGCTTTGTAACACACAATAGTAAGACTGCACGATATGAGGAAAATATCAAATTGCGATTCTTTTGACTGATAGTGCAATTGGGATATGATTCAAGATATTGAAGGCAATGGTAATTTTAGCATCATTATTCTCATTTTCATTGGAAAATATCAAAATTAAAAACATTAAAATGATTAAAGCGTGATTTATGCGAGGATGTGTACCACACAAAGATGTATCCTTCCTTCTCTACAGCATCCCAATACTATATTCAGAATGATTTGACACAACCCCTTCACCCAATCGGGATATTGCTCTAGCCTATATTGTAATATCAATGGAATTGTGATTTATTGTGCAGCCCTACAAAATATGCATTTCATTATTTCTCTTCATTCAGATTAGAAGCTAAAAATACCTCCAAACACACCAACATCATTCACCAACCGACAGCAAAACAGCCGCAGATATCAGACATACCGAGTAGATCTCATAGATTCCTTTGCGTCCCTCGTCACACTCTCTTCTGACCCAGTGGCGGTTGAGGTAGGCGCAGATCCCGTTGAGGACTTTACTGGAGAAGCGGTAATCCTCCCACTGCTGGGTGTAAAACTTCAACACACACTCATCCATCAGATCCTCGCCATCCTGGAGGGAAAACCAGGGAGGAGGCAAGAGAAAGACAAAGTACGGAGAGGAAATCAGAGGGGGGATTCTGCTACGGTCGAGGAACCTTGGTTCGGCCGACCTTACATTTAGCGATTCCACTGTCTGAATTAAATCCTGAGGGTCTTGCTAGAGTCAGGGGGTGTCTCCGTCTCAATTGATTGGTGTAAGGTCAGAAAACTCAGTCAGCCTTTCTCCCGTCTGGACGTTCAGATAAAATTAAACGTGTTTGATATTATCCTAAGTTTAAGTCTTGGTAGGGAAGTTAGATGACGTGAACGTAGTCAACAACCAATGGGTGCAGTCCCTCCAGCACCGACCAGGAAGCAGCAAACGGCTAGAGACGGTGTTGTTTATGGTTGCTATGGCGCCAGGCTAAGCTAAAGAGGGAAAGTCGCTGATTTTCAACCCTTTTGAAGCGAGTCATCCAACGGATTAATTACCGGCTTATCAACAGACCTCCGCGTCGAGACATTCATCTGCATGGACGGCAGAAAAGAACATCTGCAGACTTTCCCCAAAGTTACCAGCTAACGCTAACGCTAGCTAGCTAGCTTGGTTACATTTTGCAATGCGTAACCTTGCAAGATCTCCAGTCTTTACATATTATAACAGTCTTCAACGTGAGATGGTGTCAGACTTTTTAAAGTCTTCCAGTGCAGAGGAATCAAACTTCTACATGTTACTAGGATTAACTTTTACAAAAAGACAAGATAGAAAGACAAGTGTAAGCATGCGTGTGTGCATAAACTACTAAATCCAGCTGACTGTCACACAGCCAACAGTCTACGATGAATACTGTATCTATAGTGCCAAAGCTGAGAGATGTGTGAAGGCTTCTTTAAGTCAGTTAAAATTAAGTACATGTGGTGCTCAACATAGGCAATGGTACACAAACGGCATTTCTCTTAGAAAATAAGTAATATGCACTTTTAAAATTACATAAACAAGACGTGCGTCTGAAGGCATAACGAATATTTTCATTGTCGGATAATCTGTTGCTTATTTTCTGGATTAATCGATTAGTTGTTTGGTTTATAAAATGGTGGAAAAGTGTTTCCCCAACACCCAAAACGACGTCCTCAAATGTCTTGTTTGGTCCACAACTCAAAGATATTCAGTTTACTGCCACAGAGGAGAGAAGAAACTAGAACATGTTCACACTGAACAAGCAGAGACGTTTTTAAGTGTTGCCTATTAAATCAATTAAATCAAAATAATTGGTGATTGATTGATTGATCAGTTGACAACTAAATCGATTAATCTTTGCTTCTTGTTGTGTTAACACCGCAGTGCTTCTGAAGTGCGTGGAGTCACCTTGAGCAGGCTGGTCAGATAGTTCTTCAGGAACTCTTTGAGTCGCTTGTAGAGCTCCAGGCCTACAAACTGAGCCCCCCCTGGAGTGGTGGACTTTTTGGAGGGCTTGGCTGGAGGCACGGAGCCCCTGCCCTGGCTCGACTGGTGGACGCTGGTACAATAGTTATATACATGTCTGAGAAGGGAAGCGTTAAGGAATAAAACACAGAGACTCTTCACAATTGGAGGTTTAAATTCATCGCCAAAATATAGTTGATCTTTACATAAAACAAAAGAGCAACAGAGGAGTTATGCGCTCTACTCTGTCTTTCAGACATAAAACCATAAATGGTCATATATAGCGCTGTCACATATGGGAACATCTTTCTTTTACTATATATTTTATTTCATGTTACGGTTTTGTTTGGTTTTTATAACATGAAAAACAAGTTACTGTGCATTTTGTTTTATAAAATCCAGGATGTTGTCATTGTTCTGATACAACAATATGTATTTTGCTTTATATTTGTCTTGTGTTGGACCTCATGAAGAGTAGTCTTTACTACACTGATGAGTAATGGGGATACTTAACAATAAAACAATCCAGAACATCAATATACTGGGTTCCCCCTGGGTTCTCCAAGCAAGATTGAAGATTTTTGAATACCACCTAGGATGGATTTTAAGCCTGAGAAAAGCCGTAATTACCAAATAACGTAGCCTGAAATTAGAGTGTTCATATTATGCTCATTTTCAGGTTCAGAATTGTATTTAGAGGTTATATCAGACTAGGTTTAATTTTCAAAAAACACACATTGCTGCTGCTCCTCTTTTCACCCTGTGTGTTGAGCTCTCCGTTTTAGTTACAGAGTGAGACATCTCACTTCTGTTCAATCTTTGTTCGGAGTCGCACATGTGCAGTACCTAGGTAAGGACTACTAGCCAGTCAGAAGCAGAGTATGAGGGCCTGATAGTACCTAGGTAAGGACTACTAGCCAGTCAGAAGCAGAGTGTGAGGGCCCTGACAGTACCTAGGTAAGGACTACTAGCCAGTCAGAAGCAGAGTATGAGGCCCTGACAGTACCTAGGTAAGGACTACTAGCCAGTCAGAAGCAGAGTATGAGGCCCTGACAGTACCTAGGTAAGGACTACTAGCCAGTCAGAAGCAGAGTATGGGGGCGTACCAAGCTAGCAGCTAGGTGAGCATTAGAGTGTTTGTTACAAAGTGACGTTTGTCTCTGAAGTAAAGGCTGGACTCTGTTTTTCTGTTGGAGATGGTACGTCCCATTGAGGGGGACTTTGGGCATTTTCACTTTGTAAACCTATAACATGCACAAAAAAAGATAAATATCACAATAAAAGGAAAGGGAAAAAGCATAATATGGGCACTTTAATAATTCACTTTTGTGCGTTAGTGTGTTTCTACTCTAGTAACAAATTAATATTGTCTTACAAGTATTCAAAACCATTTTTGAATACATCTAAGACAATATTAATTTTACTTGTAAGACCTTGCGGGAACCCCGTCTATAACTACAACAAAGCTTCTTTTTTCTGTTGAATTGGTGACCAGCGATGCAGACTTTGGCCGAAAAGCTGTGAAAGAAAAAATGTGTCGCTGACTGATTGTAGCTTTGTATAAAGTCGAAATGAATGTGGTTCTTTCTTCCTGCCTGACAGGATAGGATTATGGTTCTGAGATTATATGGCTGGGTGCCTTTCTTATTTCAGGGAAACGATGACATCCTGTAGTGCTAGAAAGGTGCGTAACAGGAAGAGAGGATGTCAAATACCAAAATGTGGCCTCAGCACATTGTGTACTTCACACTTGCATGACGCACACTGTGTATTCTATGGAGTTTGCATGTTTAAAGGGTGAAGTATCTACAGTATAATCAGAATATATTTTAGATTAAGACCTCCTGAGATCAGTAACTACGTAGGTGGCATTTCTGAAGCCAAGGCTTGTTTCCTGTTTTCAGGACTCTGGCCTGCTTGGTGTTCTGTTGTTATAACTCATTACGTGGCCATGCAGCTATAGAAAAGGTCTGAGAGAGACGGAAGTAGCAAGTACACTACAACACTCAGCGAGGAGGCTGCCGTTTCAACAACTGGCCAAATACTGTTAATTATTTGTGTCACTGTTAGGTAACCATTACGGAACTTAAACGTGAGAATGGATCAGCTATTAGAGCAATAAGTTAGAGAGTAAAATGTTTGACTGTTACATATTGTTCTTGAAGATCAGATTTGTATGTGATTCAGTTAATAACATGTCAGACAATAGAGAGAAATGCCCATAATTTCTAAAGCAGACATTTTAATTGCTTGTTTTGATTGACCTGCAGTCACCCTAAATATATTCACTGTTATAGAAAGACATTTGTGAAGTTAGAACCAGTGAGTTTTACTTTGAAATGGCTGCCAATTCATTTTCTATTCAGCAACTAAGGGATTAATCAAGTTATGGTTCCACCCAACAATAAAATCAATCATCACAGCCTCACAGCATCGACCTTCCCGGTCTGACAGGATACGTGTAGAGTTCCATGTAACGCGACTTGGCCATGCTTTGCCGTGTGTACACCTGCTGGATGCCAGCCCGCAGGTCGTCCCATATCTGGTCCAGGCCTATCTGTTTCAGTCCGTGGGGGTTCTGGGTCCTGTTCGACGACATCGTGGCGCCCCGTGTCCTCTCCTCTCCCGGCCGAACAATGCCCTCCCTTTCCTGCTCCGCTGGGCGTTCTCCCCCCCGGCTCCTTTCTCCTCGCTTGGTTTCTGTCCCGGCTCTCTCTGCTCTCAGAGTGCACGGTCCATCGGGCAGCAGCGCTTCGGGAAGCTGGTCGTCGATTGTGAGACGGGATGCAGTCCCACTCTGCACGCCTGGGTGGCGCTGTCTGCCACTCCTCCACCTAAAAGATTTGGTACACCTCACCAGATGACCTGCAAACAAAACAAGAACAAAATACGTTTTGTTTAACAATACGGCTACTAACAATTATTTCACCGTTGATTATTTTCTGGATTGATGGATTAGTTGCTTGGTCTATAAAACGGTACAAAAATTAAAAAAAGTCAAATCAGTGTTTCTCAAAGCCAAAAGATGACGCCCTTCAAATGTCTGTTTTGTCCACAACTCAAAGATATTCAGCTAACTGCTGATTATCGGTCCATCTTTTGGCCGTTTGCAGATTATCTGTATCAGCGTTTTAATTGCCCGATAACCGATAAAGTCAATAAATTAAAAAGTGT
The DNA here is from genome assembly GCA_013375575.1 of Percina caprodes. Classification (NCBI taxonomy): domain Eukaryota; kingdom Metazoa; phylum Chordata; class Actinopteri; order Perciformes; family Percidae; genus Percina; species Percina caprodes. The sequence goes on along the minus strand of JABXJD010000590.1, from coordinate 27,216 downwards.
TCTACTCTGGCTCGGCTACAGCTCTGTGTCTGTCCCTCTGCTTTGGTTTCTGACTTAATGCCCCCTTCCCCAACACTATCTGACTCTCTGGTACTGGCTATTATGTTGAAAGTTTCTCATTTATTAAATAATTACTGATAGCATTTAAACAAAGAATTTGGTGTTGGAGTTTGTAACTTTCCAAAATCTTCATTTTCTCTATAAATGCATATTGATTATCTGTTTCATTAACTACTAATAAATCGGTATCGGCCTAGAAAGAACAGTGTGGGTCGATCCCTATTATGTGCTTTCACCCGGCTCTGATCCCTGTCCACACGGTGTTGACCAACCCCGACGTCACTCAGCTAATAACAGATTAGTCCACTTCAACAACTCCCTCCTTTCCTCCACCAGTCCGATGAAGACCGTCTCCCAAGTTCCCTTTCTAGACCGTCTGAGCCAATAACTTAACTTCCACTCATGGCTGTGCAACTAATTGAATTTGGATCGCGTTATCGGCTCCTAAAGATCACAAAAACAACGTTGAGACATTTTAAGGTGTTTTTATTTGAACTGTTTCACTGTTTTTTAGGTTCAATAACTGCAACATCTTTCCAAAACTCAGCGAGAAGTCGTGTTATATTGTGATTTCAATGTTGACCAATGTGATTGTTGTTAAGGGGTAGATACCCTTTGGTTTTAAGCAAATCCGTGAGCTTACTTGAAAGTAAGGGGTACCCAGAATACACTGCGCAGCCAGCAACAATGGCGACCATTATGACCAGAGAGACTCATAAATTTAAGTATTTTTGGCTTAAATAACTGATTTAAAAACTATTGTTTTGTGCTCTATACAGTCCTGTACACACATACTATAATATGTTCTTGAATGACATTTTTTTTTAAATAGCTAGCTTGCTACGCTAACATAACAGTCCCACATTTCTCTGCTTTGAATGGACTCCATGCATGTCCACAGTTTTACCTAAACTCCATTAGCAGCAAATTTCGTTCGATATCAGTTTTCACGCCATGGTAGTCCAACATGATGATCATATTTTAAATGAAAACGGTAACTGTTACCGTCAACATTTTTAAAATCGGGTTTACCGTTACACGGTAATCGTAAACTGAACTACATCTGAGAATTCAAAAGGAAAGCCAGGAGGCCTGGCTGTGTGAACGCAGTCTAAAAGACCCAGAGAGACTGAAAGAGAGGGTGCATGGGCAGAAGCTGCTGTGAACATGTAGGCAGCGCTGCTATATTTAGACGGAGCAGGCATGCAGCGCTGCCCGTCTCGGGCCATTCACAGCTACTAGGGCCAGAGACTGTTAGTGGAAGAGGGGAGGAAGCTAAGTGACCTTCCTGTCCCTGTTGACGCCGGACAACACTTTGACGTCCGAGCGGCGTCGGTGACGCGGCAGCTAAGAATCTGCTGCTTCCTATAAAAGACGCGGGAAGACAAAACACTGAAATGTGGGTCTTTTAACGAGACCGCGTTAGAAGTTGCAATTGACGCCTTACTTTATTTAGATACTCTGCATGTTCTGACAGAAGGAAGTTTACACTGTTAGAGCGGGACTACTAAAGCTGCAGTTAAAAATATTGTTTTTAATTTAATAAAATAGTATCGCAATATTTTCAGTGGCAATACAAGTATGGATATTTTATTATATATATTATATATGTGTTGGTCAGTTTGTCCCATTTTGAAGCAATAAAATTGAAGTGATATGAACAGAAATGTTTCTTTTTAGATGAAACACATGTTGACAAAGTTTCCTTTTCATTAGAAATTGGGTTAGAAGTTGGAAACGAGGTTATAAATTGTAATATAGACATTGCAGAATAGTGAAATATGTTTAAAATCGTAATAATTTTGTATCGTGAGGCGTCTGGTGACCCCCCTAGTTTAAGGTTTTTGAGAGTTATTATCTATCCATCCATCCATCCATCCATCCATCCATCCATCTATTCTCTAGCTTTTCCAAAGTATTAAGACACAGATATGGTCCAAAATGATGTGTAAAAGAGACGCAAAACTACCCCTAAAGAAAAAAAGACCAAAAAAGACGCAAACGCAATAAAACGCAAAATGTACTGCAGAAATTGCATTTTAGTTTTTATTGAATAACGTAACATTTTCTTAAGGAAGGTCACCTAAAACCCCCGCCAAATATGCACACCTTAGTCTTTCACAAAAGCTAGGGAAAACACTGGACAGTACTACTTTTATATTCAGATACTGCAGTACATTTTCTACTTCTAGTTCTCCAAGCAACGCTCAGGGATCGATGATCAAGAGAAGCAACGAGACAGAAGGAAAGTTCCAGGAAACATCAAGACCTGGGCCTTCATCGGATTAAACCTGTCGACCTCTCAAAGCCCAACGTCCGTCTCCAGCATCCAGGACCACCACCCCCCCCCCCGCACTGACCACAGCACTGCAGCTGATCTTTGCTGCCGCTGTTCCCGAACCAATGGCAACACTACAGTCCTGCATCACCTGCTGTAAGCATCAGACGCTGGGATCAGGATCAGTCTTAAGGTTAAACAGAAATCTGGGAAAAATAGATTTTCCCTCTTGACATAAAGTCCAAGACGACGTCCTCAAATGTCTCGTTTTGTCCACAACTCAAAGATATTCAGTTTACTGTCACAGAGGAGAGAAGAAACTAGAGAATATTCACATTTAACAAGCTGACATCAGAAGTACGAACTTACTTTCATAAAAAAACTCAAACCAATTTTCAAAATAGTTGGCCACTAATTTAATAGTTAGCGACTAATCAATTAGTCTTTGCAGCGCCAGATGGATGGTGATGGATGCAGAGTCCGGACTCTAGACCGGTCCAGAGTCCGGACTCTAGACCGGTCCAGAGTCCAGACTCCAGACCGGTCCAGAGTCCAGAGTCCAGACTCCAGACCGGTCCAGAGTCCAGAGTCCAGACTCCAGACCGGTCCAGAGTCCAGAGTCCAGACCGGTCCACAGTCCAGACTCTAGACCGGTCCAGAGTCCAGACTCTTCCTCCTCCGCTCCTTCACAGCCTCATTAAACTCAGAAAAACAGAAAACAGCCATACCCACCCACCTGAGGTGCTCCAACAGTTGCCATGGCAACTGGGGCAGACAATACCTAACCGGGTAGCCATTCGGCTACACAAGGTAGAGCGTTCATTGATTCCCCCCCCCCCCATCCCTACTTCTATTCACTAGTGGCAAAGAAAGAAAGGTGCCCTTCACAGCAGCACTGGGATCAGATTTCACATTCCCACACCAGAAGCTATTAGATACACGTCTCTCTACGGTATCTGACCTAAAAAATATGCATGATTGGGGGGGGGGGGACGACACACGCCATGTTGAGGACAGCTTGGTGAGTGGCACAAACAGTTTCTAGAAAGTTTGTTGTGAAACAGGATTCCCATTGCTGGTCATCAACAACAGCGCCGCGGAAGACACGTTCCTCCTTCGCACGGGGCAGGAACGCCACGAAGTTCAAAGGTCACGACTCATCGGGGACGTGCTCTTTTCAGAGAACAATGAGCCTGAATGTGTCTGTCAACAGACACGTATAGACTGTCAACAAGTACTGCTGACAGCCAGGACAAGTAATATAACTATTAATATAATAATATAAGCAGGGTTGACATTAACTTTTTGAGGCACTTGTCCTATGGGCGGGTGTATTTAAACTTGCACTTCTTTGCATAATTTTTCATTCATTTTAATGCGTTTTGCTAATGCAGAATTCAAACAAACCGTTGAAAGCATCCAAACATTATTAACATTAATAAAAATTTGTTAAAACAGTAGAAACGAATGTGTCCCAAGAACAGATTTCCCGGGTACGGTGGGGCTGGGGGATAAAACCGATGCAGCGTAGTATCGCGATACTTTCAGTGGCGATACTGTACTGATACACAGGCGCCAAGTATCTTTTATTATACATGTGTTGGTCAGATTGTCCCATTCTGCAGCAATAACAGTGAAGTGATATGAACAAGCAGAGAAATGTTTCTTTTTAGATGAAACAGATGTTGACAAAGTTTCTTTATTTGAAATTGGGAAAAATTAAAAGTTGAAAAAAAGGTAATAAATTGCAATGTACCGACCGCAATGTGTTTAAAATTACAATAATATCGTATCGTGGCAAAAGTATTGAGAGGATATCGTATCTGGAGGCGTCTGGTAACCCCCAGTATCTCCATTCTGGACGGAGGCTAAAAGTCGCCGGTTGCAGAACTTAAAGATGTTGCAGCAGCAATCACTCTATTAAAGAAACTGCAGAACTAGAATTACTTGCACAAAACGCACAAGCACGTTGGTCATGTCCTGTTTTCTATTCTTTTTATCCATGTTTTACTGTCTATTACATGTTTTAATGTTATGTGGTGGTCTACAAAGTTGAAAATATGAGTTTTATGTGATTTATGAGCCAAAGTGGCTGGCAGACAAACCGGACAGCTACACCTCCGCGGCATGCAGCTGCTGCTTTCCTTCCCTGAGGAGGTCTTGGAGTGCGTTAGGTATCGCAACAACTCAGGAACCAGTGTGTCTGAACGGGAAGGATGCAGGGTGGTGGTGGGGGCAGAGAGAGAGAGAGAGAGAGAGAGAAAGAGAGAGAGTCAGTAAGAGACAGAGAGGGAGAGAGCGAGACAGAGAGAGCAAGAGACAGAGAGAGAGAGAGAGAGGGACAGAGGGAGAGAGAGCGAGAAAGAGACAGAGAGGGAGAGAGACAGAGAGAGAGAGCAAGAAAGAGACAGAGGGAGAGAGACAGAGAGCAAGAGCAAGAAAGAGAGAGACAGAGAGAGAGACAGAGAGAGAGAGACAGAAAGCAAGAAAGAGAGAGAGGGAGAGAGACAGAGAGAGAGCAAGAAAGAGACAGAGGGAGAGAGACAGAGAGCAAGAAAGAGACAGAGAGACAGAGAGCAAGAAAGAGAGAGAGGGAGAGAGGGAGAGAGAGAGAGCAAGAAAGAGAGAGAGAGAGAGACAGAGAGCAAGAAAGAGAGAGAGGGAGAGAGAGAGAGCAAGAGAGAGAGAGAGAGACAGAGAGCAAGAAAGAGAGAGAGGGAGAGAGACAGAGAGAGAGAGACAGAGAGAGAGAGCAAGAAAGAGACAGAGAGAGAGAAAGCAAGAAAGAGAGAGAGGGAGAGAGACAGAGAGAGAGCAAGAAAGAGACAGAGAGACAGAGAGAGAGAGAGACAGAGAGCAAGAAAGAGACAGAGAGACAGAGAGAGAGCAAGAGACAGAGAGACAGAGAGAGAGAGAGACAGAGAGCAAGAAAGAGAGAGACAGAGAGCAAGAAAGAGAGAGAGACAAAGAGAGAGACAGAGAGAGAGAGACAGAAAGAGAGACAGAGAGAGAGAGAGACAGAGAGCAAGAAAGAGAGAGAGGGAGAGAGACAGAGAGAGAGCAAGAAAGAGACAGAGAGACAGAGAGAGAGCAAGAAAGAGACAGAGAGACAGAGAGAGACAGAGAGAGAGAGACAGAAAGAGAGACAGAGAGAGGTACTGGTCGGTCACCGTGTGTCCCGGCCAGACTCAACAACCCAACACCTACATTACACACACACACACACACACAAACAAAACACACACAACATGATTTTAGGATTCAATGTTTTTTGTGGCCAAAACAAAAACAAAGAGAATTATTCACGAGGAGCAATAACTCTTCAGATGAATCTCAGTGCTGCACGACATGCGTTACCGTTGTTAAATATGGAGAAAACATAGAATATAGCTCGCAAAACAGATATTTACTGTTCTCCCTTCTGCTGCTTTCAGTATTCTGATAAAATACACAAATTGCTTGTTGTATTTAATACAAAATGAAAGGATTTATTGATTAAATTGAACATTGAATGGAATATAAAAAGCACCATTACATCTTTTTTAATTTTGTATTATTTTTTGGGCTTCTCCACCTTTATTGACAGGTGAGTTAAATGAGAAAGGGCAGCGAGAGGGGGATGACATGCAGGAAACCGTCGCAGGTCGGATTCGAACCCTGGACCTCTGCATAGAGGCACAAACCTCAAAGCATTCGTGCGCCCGCTGTACCGCTGAACCAACCCGGCCACAATTTTCTAATTTTAAAGTTCAGTTTTCTGCTGATATTTTTATTTCAACTAACACAAAAAGTCTTGAGTGTCCTTCGCGATATGTTGCTGCGATTAATTTTGCGATTAGTTGACTAATAAAATAAGAACTAACGATTCGGTTCATTGTCTTTTTGCCCGTTTGGGGTGTTTTTTTGCTTTTACTGTAGGAGACCGCTGCTGCTGTAATAAGGGAAATACCCCACTGTGGAATGAATAAAGAATTATCTAATCTATCTTATCTGATTCATTTTCAATTAGCAATAATTTCCCCATTGCTCAATTAACAATTTATACAAAACTAATTTCAATAAAAAGGATCAAATCTCTATTTGTTAAACTTGTTTAACGCGGCACTGTTCAAATAAATGAATGTGTGCATCCTCAAGTCAGGTGTAAGCGATCAATCCAACAACAACAACAACAACAACATAGTCACTTTCGGGATTCATATAAGAAATAAAACTTCAAAAAAGTCCAAAAAGATGAAACTGTATTTGCTGTTTTCTCAGTAGTAGGTAAAATAATGAATAAGCTGTTAACATCCAAGCTCTTCTCCCTTTAATCTTACAGTAAAAAAGTGCAATTTTAGCAACATATGAACTCTGATATATCAAATAAATTCACAATTTAACTCAATTTCAGGGAGGAAATCCACAAATAAAAACACTTATAAATAAAAAATGTGCAATTTTTCTCTCCTTTCTAAGGGAATTATGAGCCAGAGCGACACTATTTTAATCCGTGGGCCGTAATAACTAATAATAAATAATGACTCGTGAGATATCTGAAACAATCCGGCCTGCCAGGGATCGCCTCGCCCAGCGCTGGACGCTTGGTGGGAATCAGGCTTCACCCTCCTACACGACGGCTGCACCTGATTGGACGAACGCTTTACTTGTCGGCTGTCCGCTCCCGGACTTCAAAACAGAACAACACAGCGGCTTTCTCTTATTTTAGGAAAATAGTTCACTGAAATGTGTCTCTGAAAACATTTCATGTGAGAAATAAGCTGCAGCGGCTGAATCTTTCATTTTAGATAGACAACAGTCAGTTAATAAGGTTTTCGTGACATTGAGAGGCAGCGAGCAGAGCTGGACGCCCCTGATTTGCATAAAGTATCATAGTTTTGAACTTTATGCAAATTACAAGCAAACAACTCGACGCACCGCTTCTCCACATACTGCCGCCTGCTGCTGACATTGATAATAAATGGGAAGGGTTGAAATGACGCTCGCCGGTGGACACGCACCACCAGGTGTGCGCGTGTTTGAGGGTGTTTTGCAACCCGATCGTGACCTTCCATTACGCAGACAGACCTGGACGGGTAAGACGGGGTAAAGGCTGAATCTGGACAGCTCCTGCAGGGGCAAAGTGACTTCACTGCATGTTTTGAATGTGTTATCAACACGCATATCGTTTCAGCTTCTTTACATATTGCTGATTTGCCAATAGTGCTGCCCTAGTAGGAGCACCAGTCATTTGACGCTGCCAAACACTAACTCAGGCTGATGCATGCCAGTGTGATGTTGAGCAGAGAAAGAATCAGTCTACTAGACTCAGCACATGTTGAGAAAGCTGTTGTGAAAGGGCAACATGGGCTCCATGTAGTAGAAACATCAGTACCATCATTAGATATTAGCCATCCACGATTCCATACGCACGGTTTCAAGTCCACGATACGATTTTCTCACGATTTCTTGAAACAGAATGAGCAGCAGACAAATAACTAAGAAATATGTATTTATTTTGACAAAATAGATGTGTGCTCTTATCACAAACCGATTCCCCAACGCCAAAAACAATAAAACTAAGAAAAGACAACTAGCAGTGCTTTATCTTTGAGGTATTTTATGCTACAAATGGTTGACTGAACATGAAGTTTTCTCATCAAACTGACAAATTCCACAAGATATGACAGAGCAGACGTTGCGTAAATTGGCATAAGCCTCTCTATAACCATGTATGCAAGACTAGGGAAGTCTGCAGTGGTTTTATCATGGGATATATGCAGAATGATCATCCTACAGCAGATGTTCTTTACTTCCTTAAAAAAAAAAAACACACCCACCTTCAGCCTACACCAACACACACAGATCCTCCCACTGAACCAGGTTAATTCTGAGAGGATATAGCGTGTCTACACATGTTCAATTCAGCCTCATGTCTCAACATAAAGACTGTTGCCCCCCTTATAGAAAGACAAAGTTCACATGACCAAAACGGGATGCTATTTCAAGGATGCTAGTTCCCATTTAGACCCAATAAAGACCATAAAAGGACTAAAGATCCTCAACACATGACTGACTTTCAGTTAAAATGGGTGCAAGAAAATGAAAAGGTCCTTGCACAAATTATACTCAAATTTCCAGGATTATTTTAGAAACGGACGGATCTATCAACATAATATGAATATTGGGCTACATCAGGTTTAAAACGCAGTATCAGACAGGTCTAGAGTCATTTTTTATTACAGCTATTTAACTGTGAAATAATGTGGTGGATCAGCAAAGATGAGCCGATTAGTTGTGAACTATAAAATGAATCGGCAACTATTTTGATAATCAATTAATCAGTTCAAGCAAAAATTCTGATTTCAGCTTCTTAAATGTGAACATTTTCTAGTTTCGTCTCTCCTCTGTGACAGTAAACCGAATATCTACAATTTTTCATGACTGACCCATAAATGTTAAGCATTTATAACCTTCCCTAACAAACAAGGAATGGATATGAATTTAAAACAACCAGACATGCCAAGAGCAATTGTTTTCCCTTCAAAAGGGTCTCTTACTGTATAAAGTGAGATTTGCATGGCTTTTCAATTATTAAGCAGGTTGAGGTGTTATATAAATGCAAATTTAAGTATCAAAGCGTCAATCCACAGAGAAATGCACACAGACAGTGTTCAGAAACTGCTTTTAAAACGAGCTGTCAGGACTTCTGTACGGTTGTGATGATACATCTATACTATATACAGGCAGAAAGTGGCGTTACAAACATTCCCCGGCTGCAATGATGGTGCAGAGACTCAGAGAGCGCAGATGTGTACGACATGAAAACTCTGACCAATCAGAGCAGACTGGGTTTTTTCAGGAGGGGGCCTTAAAGAGACAGGCACTAAAACAGTGTTTTTAGACAGGAGTGGATCCTTAGGTATATTTAGACAAACCGTATGAGAACATTAATGTGTTTTCTGAACATTAAAGCATGTGAACATGCTCTAGTAAACCGTCTAAAATACATGTATGAACCTGAAAATGAGCACAATATGGGAGCTTTAAAAATCAAGGAGGCAGTGAGCAATTAACAATATTTCCAACCGACAGAGGGGTCTTGGTTATTCAGTCTTATCATATCTTATTTACCCTTTTTCTTCCTATTTCCCAAACATCTCCAGGCCTAGAAAGTGAAAAAAAATGGAGTGAAACACTGCTACGCAACACTGCTAGCTATCATTAGCTTCTCGGGTTAGCCAGTTAGCTTGGCTGTCCGGCGCCGGAGCTTTGAATCAAAATACGATCTCTAATAGGGGCATATTTTGTATTCGTTTAGATACACATGTACTATTCGGAGTATATTTAACATGAATGCAGTATTGGCCGAGCTAACCGCAGTGACTAGGAGAGACCAACTGCCTGTGTTGTTGGTGTAAAATGGCAGCCTAGCTTCTGCTCAATAATGAGTCAGGGAAACAGTTCGCTAGCTAGCTAGCTAACCGTTTAGCATTAGCCAGCTAGCTCTAGGCTGGATTGATTGTCATACAAAAAAAACGACAACAACTCTGCGGTGTCGTCTTACCATTTTAAGGCCGTCGCTGTCACTGTATAATCGTTGTATGTGTGAGTTTTTGGGCCCAAAAGCTGCCTCCTCTGCCGTCTCGCGCTCCTCTGTGTGTGTGTGTGTGTGTGTTTGCTGCCCGTTGCTAACTGCGACCGCACAAAGATCAGCTCAGCAGCCACCGAATCATGCTGCCTTCAGGCGCCGTCGGAAATACGCACGTTACAACAAAAAGTGCACATGCTCAAGCAAATTAAGTTAAAAACAGTGTTAGTGAAGGAGGAAATATTTTGGTGGAAGAAGTAGTCGCTTTAACTTACTCTTGAACTCAGTACATGTCACTTTGTCTATATATAATGTATATATTACAAAAAACTTTTTATTTATCCCCAATCTACACAAAACAATTTCCCTGAAATGCTATTTTGAGAGTGAAATAATTATTTTATATGTCTGTTCTTTTATATACTTCTTGGTTTTTTTAGGCCTATTTGTAGCCTATACACTCTTTGGAATTATTGATAAAGCAATCAATGTTTTATTCTTCATGGGGCAAATTAATTAACTTTATTAAGGCTATTTAAAAAGAATTAGGCACCCCCATCCTTAATTCTGTGTTATCGTTGTGCTTGTGTTATATTCTCAGAATCCTTACACACAGTCAAATAAGTGTATTTGTGCTTTTAACTCAACGTTTGTCTATTTGTCATTGTCATACATTATGATCTTCCATATTTTGTTTTAATTCAAGTCTTGATATGTGATTCCTTACAGTGTCCCTGAAGAAAACACAACAACATATAAGAAAACACAACAACATATAAGAAAACACAACAACACATAAGAAAACACAACATTTCAGAAAACACAACAACACATAAGAAAACACAACAATACATAAGAAAACACAACAACATATAAGAAAACACAACATTTCAGAAAACACAACATTTCAGAAAACACAACATTTCAGAAAACACAACAACACATAAGAAAACACCACAACATATAAGAAAACACAACAACACATAAGAAAACACAACAACATATAAGAAAACACAACAACACATAAGAAAACACAACAACATATAAGAAAACACAACATTTCAGAAAACACAACATTTCAGAAAACACAACATTTCAGAAAACACAACAACACATAATTAAACACAACATTTCAGAAAACACAACATTTCAGAAAACACAACAACACATAATTAAACACAACATTTCAGAAAACACATTTCAGAAAACACAACATTTCAGAAAACACAACAACATTTCAGAAAACACAACATTTCACAAAACACAACAACATTTTAGAAAACACATTTCAGAAAACACAACAACATTTCAGAAAACTCTACAACATTTCAAAAAACACAACAACATTTCAGAAAACTCCACAACACATAAGAAAACACAACAACATTTCAGAAAACACAACAACATTTCAGAAAACACAACAACATTTCAGAAAACACATTTCAGAAAACACAACATTTCAGAAAACACAACAACATTTCAGAAAACACATTTCAGAAAACACATTTCAGAAAACACATTTCAGAAAACACAACACATAATTAAACACAACATTTCAGAAAACACAACATTTCAGAAAACACAACAACACATAATTAAACACAACATTTCAGAAAACACAACATTTCAGAAAACACAACATTTCAGAAAACACAACAACATTTCAGAAAACACAACATTTCAGAAAACACAACATTTCAGAAAACACAACATTTCAGAAAACACAACAACATTTCAGAAAACACAACAACATTTCAGAAAACACATTTCAGAAAACCCAACTTTTCAGAAAACACAACTTTTCAGAAAACACAACATTTCACAAAACACAACAACATTTCAGATAACTCTACAACATTTAAAAAAACACAACAACATTTCAGAAAACACAACATTTCAAAAAACACAACAACATTTCAAAAAACACAACAACATTTCAGAAAACTCTACAACACTTAAGAAAACACAACAACATTTCAGAAAACACAACATTTCAGAAAACACATTTCAGAAAACACAACATTTCAGAAAACACAACATTTCAGAAAACACATTTCAGAAAACACAACATTTCAGAAAACACAACACATAATTAAACACAACATTTCAGAAAACACAACATTTCAGAAAACACAACAACACATAATTAAACACAACATTTCAGAAAACACAACATTTCAGAAAACACAACAACATTTCAGAAAACACAACATTTCAGAAAACACAACAACATTTCAGAAAACACAACATTTCAGAAAACACAACATTTCAGAAAACACAACTTTTCAGAAAACACAACATTTCACAAAACACAACAACATTTTAGAAAACACATTTCAAAAAACACAACAACATTTCAGAAAACTCTACAACACATAAGAAAACACAACAACATTTCAAAAAACACAACATTTCAAAAAACACAACATTTCAAAAAACACTTTCAAGCAAACATTTCATTCCATATTTTTGTGAAATGTTGTGTTTTGTCCTTCAGGGCCACCGTAGATCTTAGACACATAAAGTTAATAAGTAGATTAATAGTTACAATTATTGTACGCAGATGAATTTATCAAATAAAAACAGATACAATGTGATACAAAGAAATTATCAATAACGAGAAATACAGTAGAAAAACAATGGAGAAAAGGGGAAAAAGGAGAAGGAGGAGAAAATAGGGGAAAATAGGGAGAGAAAGGGTATAAAAAGAAGAAGAACAAGGGAGAAAAAATGAGGGGGAAGGTAGAGAAAATGTAGAGAAAGAATAAGAAAGATGAGAGAAAATAGGGGAAAATAGGGAGAAAAAAGGGAGAAAAGGGTAATAAATGATCAATATAATAATCAGAGTATTTTTTCTTCTTTCCCTGAAGAAAACTCAACATTTAAGAAAACTCAATGTTGTTGATTTTTTTTCTACTCGGCACTGAAACGTCGGAGCTTACCAGGACTCCCTGAATGCAGCATTAGCGTCACAGAATGGCTTCTCTATTGGACTACAATTATGGCCACACACAACAGCTGCATCAACTACAAATATTGCAATATCTCTGACGCATGCGCACTTGGTTGTTTCAGTCACTTAATCTGACATTTTAATAATGCATGCCAGAGAAGCACGATGCTGACATTTAGCTCGCTGGCTTTTAATCTGAAAATACTGCAATCATCCCAAAGAAAACAAAGATATTTGTCCATTAATTACGTGGTTCACGATGCTTGATGACCTTATCTTACTGCTATGGTATTTTAGATTCTACTCTGATTATTATATTGATAATTTATGACGCTTTTCTCCCTTTTTTCTCCTCTTTTTCCCCCTATTTTCTCTCATCTATCTCATTTTTCTCTCTACATTTTCTCTACCTTCCCCCTCATATTTTCTCCTTCTTTCTTCTCCTTTTTATACCCTTTCTCTCCCTATTTTCCCACTATTTTGCCCCTTTCTCATTTAATTCTCCTTTTTAAAAATAATTCTACCTATTTTCTCCCATTTCCTCCTCCTTCTCCTTTTTTCTCCATTGTTTTTCTACCGTATTTCTCATATATTGATCATTTATGACGCTTTTCTCCCTTTTTTCTCCTCTTTTTCCCCCTATTTTCTCTCATCTATCTCATTTTCTCTCTACATTTTCTCAACCTTCCTCCTCATATTTTCTCCCTCTTTCTTCTCTTTTTATACCCTTTCTCTCCCTATTTTCCCACTATTTTCCCCCTTTCTCATTTAATTCTCCTTTTTAAAAATAATTCTACCTATTTTCTCCCATTTCCTCCTCCTTCTCCTTTTTTCTCCATTGTTTTTCTACCGTATTTCTCATATATTGATCATTTCTGTGTAAATCTTATTCTCCAAACACACTCATCACCGTCATCATTCACACGACATGCTGTGTTGTCATCATCACTGACTCACCGTGTGGACGGACAGAAAGCGACATCTGCTGGTGAAAGAGACACACACACACACACACACACACACACACACACACACACACACACACACACACACACACTCGTTTTGTCACCCGCGGCATTGGTTCATGGTGATCATTACTATTGGCTAACTATTTGAACGGTTTAGTCAGTATTTTAAGTGGCATACGCGCGCTTGCGCACGCGCGCTTGCGCACGCACACACACACACGCACAAACGTGTACGAGCGGGCATACACATGAGAACACACAGCCAAACACGCGCGCGCACACACACACACACACACACACACACAAACACAAACGTGTGCGAGCGGGCACGGGCACACACACACACACACACACACACACACAAGCACACACACAAACACGCGCACGAACACATATAAACACACACACACACACACACGCAAGCACACGCACAAACGCGAGCACATAAGCACACACACAAACACGCGCACGAACACATATAAACACACACACACACACACACACACACACACACACACACCTCCACATTCCTTTTCCTGGCGGTGGGTTTGTTTCTGCCAATCACCTCTGTAGCGCTCGTCTTACATAAGAAAGACCTGATGTGTTCCCAGACCACGCCTGGAAGAAGCTACAGGAGCCAGAGCATCTACTGTTTCTGCAAATATAGAAATATAGGGTGTAGAGATCCATAAAAAGATCATACTTTTAAAGTACATTTAGCTGATAATACTTACTCAGGTAAAATTTAGTCTGCAGGACTTTAAATTGTAAGAGAGTGTTTTTAATTGTTGTACAACTTCTATTACTTCAGTAAAATGTGTGAGGGGGTCCAGCTGGGAGGAGGCCTTGAGGAAGACCCAGGACCAGGTGGAGGGGGTCCAGCTGGGAGGAGGCCTCGAGGAAGACCCAGGACCAGGTGGAGGGGGTTCAGCTGGGAGGAGGCCTCGAGGAAGACCCAGGACCAGGTGGAGGGGGTCCAGCTGGGAGGAGGCCTCGAGGAAGACCCAGGAACAATTGGAGGGGGTTCAGCTGGGAGGAGGCCTCGAGGAAGACCCAGGACCAGGTGGAGGGGGTCCAGCTGGGAGGAGGCCTCGAGGAAGACCCAGGACGAGGTGGAGGGGGTTCAGCTGGGAGGAGGCCTTGAGGAAGACCCAGGACTAAGTGGAGGGATTATATCTCCAACCTGGCCGGGAACGCCTCGGGATCCCCCAGTCGGAGCTGGTTGATGTGGCTCGGGAAAGGGAAGTTTGGGGTCCCCTGCCGGAGCTGCTGCCCCCGAGACCTGGGACCAGATAAGGGGACAGAGATGGATGGATGGATGGATGGATGATGGAGATGGATGAAAGATGGAGATAGATGGATGGATGGATGGAAGATGGATGGATGAATGATGGAGATGGATGGATGGATGGATGGATGGAAGATGGAGATGGATGGATGGAGATGGATGGATGGAAGATGGAGATGGATGGATGAATGATGGAGATGGATGGATGGATGGATGGAAGATGGATGGATGGATGAATGATGGAGATGGATGGATGGATGGAGATGGATGAATGATGGAGATGGATGGATGGATGGATGTCCTCAGGCCTGGACTCTTGTTGTTGAAGGAAATTTCCAGCAGAATGGACAACGTACACTGTAGTTAGACACTTTCTCCTTCATCACTAAACACACAAAATGGCCGCCACGCCACACCCACACCGTTTGACGAAAAGTTTTTCTTTCAACAACTTTTCATCTTTAAGGTGTTGTGATGGTACAGCCCAAATTTTAAGTCCATCGGATAAAATCTCTTGGAGGAGTTCGTTAAAGTATAGCACCTTGACTTTCAGGCCTACTTCCTGTTGCCACTAGGGGGCGTTTTGACATTGAGCCAATATCGGCGTGTATATGTCGTCAGGGTCGGACTCTAATGAATCCTGAAAAGTTTTTCTTTTAATAACTTTTCATCGTTAACATGTTAAGATGACACACACCAAATTTGATGTCTATCGGTTGAAATCTCTAGGAGTTCGTTAAAGTACGACACGTGGAAATGGCCAAAATCGCACTCATTTCAAACATTTAATTCAAAATGGCGGACTTCCTGTTTGGTTTAGGGGGGGGCTCCAATGGAGTTTTTTGTCCGCCCTGCCATGCTACATATGTGCACCAAGTTTCGTAAGTCTACGTTAAACGCACTTCAGGGGCTTCATTTGCTTTTGTAGTGGCGCTAGCGAGCCAGTTCTGTGCGTCTATTCCCAGAAACCCTTAAAATACGTACGTTTCCACCAGGTTTGATGTGACCGGCAATTTTATTGGGTTTTTAAATATGTTAACCCTCCTGGTGTCCTCGGGTCAAAACTGACCCCTTTAAAAATGTCTATATCTGAAATATGAGTTTTTTTAACCAAATTACCACAAAAATGTATTCCTTCCAACGCTCTTTACAAATACAATTAATCACTTTTATTAGTCAAAATAATTCATAATTTCTGCTTTTTTAACTCAAATATTAGGAATAATTCCATTTAATTTTGGGTTACTGACCCTGAATTCCAAAAAGTAGTAAGGTGATGTTAGTGAAAACTTAAAAAAAACTCGAAAAAGGGACAAAAATGTCACATTTTTGTCAGTTTTTGATCCAGAAGGACAACAGGAGGGTTAAGCCCTTAAAGGGTAATTCATTGGCTGGAAGAAGGCAAATTAATTCCTTCATTTGTCGCTTGTAGGCACTCTCGGCCCTAAAAACTATCGGGATGCCAGAAGCAGGGCTGTAGTCAAGACCACCTTAGTCGAGTCCAAGACAAGTCCAAGACCAGGACTAGTTGAGTCCAAGTCAAGACCGAGTACAAAGAGATTCGATTCCAAGACAAGACCGAGTCCAAAGAGGTTTGAGTCCAAGTCAAGACCGAGTCCAAAGAGGTTTGAGTCCAAGACAATACCGTGTCCAAAATGGTTAGAGTCCAAGACAAGACCGAGTCCAAAGAGGTTTGAGTCCAAGACAAGACCAAGTCCAAAGAGGTTTGAGTCTGAGTCAAGACCGAGTCCAAAAAGGTTTAAGTCCGAATCTAGTCGAGTCCAAGACAAGTCCAAGACCAGGATTAGTCCAGTCCAAGACAAGACCGAGTCCAAAAAGGTCCAGGACAGAAAAAAGGTCTTAAGCATGACAGTATCAGACAATCATTTTGGGTTTCACTTTCCCTCCAATATTATCATCAACATAATAAAGACTCCTGGACTCGGTCAAGACCAAAAGCCATATTTGGCAAGACCAGTGGCCGAGTCCGAGACCAGTCCGAGTCCAAATACCAGCGAGTCCGAGACAAGTCCGAGTCCAAATACCAGCGAGTCCGAGACAAGTTCGAGTCCAAATACTAGCGAGTCCGAGACCATGGA
>JABXJD010000590.1:0-5000 GCA_013375575.1 Percina caprodes | reverse complement strand
ACTGCCTGACAATACAGCGTTTCTGATTTTATTTTGAAGGCAGAGCCGCGTGGTTTTCCGGTGGTGTGCGTTGGGGGGGGAGGGGTGACGCAGCTATAGCTTAAACTCCGTGACGCAGCAGAGTACCTGTTCCCAGTGTGTGTCCGAGGCTCATCCAATTACTGACACGCGACTCCACTCAGGTTACACGTTCCTCTAATAATACGTCGACACAGGTCACGTGACCTCAAATTACCAGATTATATATTAGTATATCACCAGTAATACAAGTATGTAACACATAAGGATAATTAATTAATAAAACAAAATCTGTTTTCCTTCTCAATCAATACGTACGCTAGCCTATATTTTTGCATATTGCAATTAAAATATACTCTGAATCGATTTGCTTTTATTAAAACTGGAAGTTTGTTTTGTTTTGCAAATTATATATTTAATTTAATTAAAATTATTCTAAATAATAATAATAATAATAATAAATTTTAAATTGTCCTATTTAAATTTATTAAAATTAATATATTATTTTATATAGATTATAAAATAAAACATTATATATATTTTATACTATATTAATTATAATTAATAATAATAATAATACATTTTAAATTATCCTAATTTAAATTAAATAAAATTAATATATTATTTCATATAGATTATAAAATAAAAATATATATATTTTATACTATATTAATTATAATTAATAATAATAATAATACATTTTAAATTATCCTAATTTAAATTAAATAAAATTAATATATTATTTTATATAGATTATAAAATAAAACATATATATATATTTTATACTATATTAATTATAATTAATAATAATAATACATTTTAAATTATCCTAATTTAAATTAAATAAAATTAATATATTATTTTATATAGATTATAAAATAAAAATTATATATATTTTATACTATATTAATTATAATTAATAATAATAATAATACATTTTAAATTATCCTAATTTAAATTAAATAAAATTAATATATTATTTTATATAGATTATAAAATAAAAAATTATATATATTTTATACTATATTAATTATAATTAATAATAATAATATTAATAATACATTTTATTTAAAGGCTCCTTTCTCGGCACCTATAGGACATTTAACCCTTGTGGTTTCTTCCTGCCAACCTGGAAATGTTTGTTTTTCGGAGTCAAAAATAAAAAATGAAATTTTTTTTTAACAACGTTCTGGTCGTCTTTTTCGACCCTTTTGAGGCCTCCCAAAAAATGATTTTGTCACTTTTTCAACATTTGTCGACTTTTTCTGAGCCTTTTGAAATTTTCATGGATTTTTCCCCGAATTTATTTTTAAACATTTGTCACTTTTTTGACATTTTTTGACATTTTTGTCACTTTATTTGACATTTAGTCACTTTTAAAGTTCTTTTACCAATTGGTTTTTCTCCAAATGCTATAAAATGCTATAAAAAAACACAAATTCAATGTGAGTAGTGAACTGATCTCTACTTTCATTAATTTTGGGGCGTCTTATTCAATTTTATAGCATTTGAAACCAAATTGAAGTGTTTTTGAAATAGTATTGAGAGTAAAAGTTGACATATTCCAGTCTGTGATTATCATCAACATCCATTCCTTTAATTTTAGTCTCAATAATTCCTAATTTCTGCTTTTCTAACTCAAACATTAGATTTAATTTCCTATAAATGAGCTTTATTGACCATAAATTCCAAAAATAACTGTAAAACTAAAGTTATTAAGTTGGTGTTACGTCAAAAAAAGTGACAAACATAGAAAAAAAGCATCAAAAGTGTTGCAAAAAAGGGACAAAAACATAAGAAAAAGTTAAAAACATCGATAAAAAGCGTCAACAAAAGTGTTGATTTTCAATTTTGACGGGAAAACAACACAAGAGTTAAAAATCCTTAATGGTCGGGCTCTATATTTTTAAACCCCTGAATAATCATGCGTTTTATTAATTTGCACTCTCCCCTTCTTTAATAAACGGAATTGAATACAGATTATAATCTTTGATAGGCTACATTAAAATGGTAATAATTACTCATGGACGCGGAATGCCTTCTTCAATCTCGTTGCACAGGTACTGCACTTGTGTATAATGACAATAAAGGCTTTCTATTGTATTGTATTGTATTGTATTGTATTGTATTGTATTGTATTGTATTGTATTGTATTGTATTGTATTGTATTGTATTGTATTGTATCCATCACGGTGCTTTAGTAAAGCATTGCACGGTGCAGCTCGGGGGTTTCTGGGAGGGTCTGTGCGGTCCTCCAGAGCTCTGAGTGGTGCTGTCTCGCCGCCGCCGCCCTGTGAAAACTGCCTTCCATTGCATTTCTCCTTCCAACCAGCGGACTAACCAGGCCCCTCGCAGCCGCTTCACGGTGGCCCAGAGGCGGGCTGATTCCCACCACAGACCCGGCAGGTGTAGCGGTGGTGGTACACCGCTACAACGGGCACCACAACCCCCTCCTCCCCGTCTGGGTGCTGGATTTACAGACTGCTCCGTGGCAAAAGCTCGGGATGTGACGAAATCCTAATCAAAGTGCGACACGAGCCCATGCACATCATAAACAGGGCCTGTTTTGCGCTGCAACTTTGCGTTTTTATTTTGCCTCTCTGCAGGAGTTTAACGGCAGATAATCGCAGGTGAGCCTGGGGGTGGGGGGCGTTATTATCTGGGGGAGCGTGACGCGCACTTCGCAGCAGCGGCCCCTGCGCTGTCAGACGAGGAAGTGAGGCTTCATACACGCCCATTTCAGCCTGTCGACCCTGCTGTAAAAGCCCAGAGCCGCTCATCAGATAACAGCAACAGACTTTCCAAACATGCGTTCACTTTCGGATGGACGACACCGGGAATAACCTGCAGGACGACGCCGATTTCAGCGGGTAGGTGACCGGAGCGCTTTACGCATAACGTGTACATGACAATATCCCCAAATGTTATTATCGTGAGACTTCTGCACTGTGAAGGCCTGTCTCCATCTTTTTTTTTTTTTTTTTTTGATAGTCACATGCATGATCTCTGGCCTAAGTGTCACTAGCGTGCAGTGTGACTCATAATTAGTGTCTCCGCCGTCGTCTGCGGGGATAAAGTGTCGCTGGCAGGTCTACCGTGTACAGGCTGCGGGCCAGATGGGAGCATCTTCCCGCACTCTGTGTGCGTGGAGAAGCACCTGCTTGCGTGATGATGTTGCGTGAATTTAGCTGAGTTTAGGGTGCAGACTGAGTCCCCTAATTCAACATGAAAGCCCCCTTTTGAGGAGATGTTGCACCCACTTCCATCTGCAGGCAGCTAACTTTGCATCTATCTTAGTTGTTTAGCATTTTGTGTGTGTGATCGATTTGCATCCATTCAAGTCGCGTTGCTTCCTGTTTTATATATGTTTTAGTCATTTTGCACATTTTTGTGATAGTTTTGCATCTATTTTTAGTCATTTTGCGTCTATTTTAATCGTTTTGCGTCTTTCTGTGATCGTTTTCCTTCTAATTTTAGTTGTTTTGCGTCTTTATGTGATCGTTTTCCTTCTATTTTTAGTCGTTTTGCGTCTTTCTGTGATCGTTTTGCATCTATTTTTAGTCCAGTGGAGATAACTTTCAGTAGCTTATAGGTTACACTGTTGTAACTACCAACTAGGGCTGGTATAATTACCCGAATCAATTCGATTCCGATTCAAAAGGTCCAGATTCGATTACATGTTCCCTTCATCATCAGTTAGTTTTACGTTATAGGTTCGGGAAATTTCAGTTCCAATACCAATTTTGCTCTGAAATAAACGAGATTCTCCAAGAACTTCTTCTGTAAAATGGTACAAACAAACAGAAACCCTCAGATATGTTTTACAATTCACCAGGTTCATGTTTACATTAAGAACTGACCCCCCCCAAAAATGTGTGGTGGTTTTTAAAGATGGATTTTGGGATTTTATGAATCACTATCAGATCAGTTTTAATTAGAGACTCGATTATTGGGCGCCCAGATAGCTCAGTTGGTAGAGTGGGCGACCATATGTAGAGGTTTACTCCTACTCACATTGCGGTCTACATGGTTTGACTCCGACCTGCAGCCCTTTGTTGCATGTCACCCTCCACTTTCATATCGCCATCTGTCCTGTCAAAAATAAAGGCCAAAGAATAATCTTATATTAAAAAAGAGACCTGATTATTTTAACCCAGTAACATGGGTACCTTACTTTCTGTAGGGGGGCCTCCTGGAGCCATACGGGGACCCCTGGGCTCAAAAACCCCATGTTTCTGTAGGGGGTCCTCCTGGAGCCATGCTGGGACCCCTGGGTTCCAAAACCCCCTTTTCTGTAAGGGGGCCTCCTAGAGCCATACAGGGGCCCCTGGGCTCCAAAACCCCATTTTTCTGTAGGGGGAACTCCTGGAGCCATACAGGGACCCCTGGGCTCCAAAACCCCATTTTTCTGTAGGGGGACCTCCTGGAGCCATATAGGGACCCCTGGGCTCCAAAACCCCATTTTCTGTTAATTATGACGAGACAAACCCCATATTTATTGATTCTAGTGCTAAGACAATTGGCTGACTCATCGATTAAGAGACGGATATAAATAACTCGGCAACAATTGATGATTTCTTTGTTTCTTTATTATTTAAATAGATTAGGTTTGCAAAAAAAATTGATTTGAGAGAAAAACTATCAACACTATGTAGAGCCACATAATGTACAGTATGTTATCGTTAACATTAATAACCCCACTTTACATTTAAGAAAGAATTATCTACCCTTTATCAATGTTTTAACACAATACACTTTGTATTGAAACTATACCTCCATATAAGAGTATTAGAAACCTATTATAATGACTCCCTGACCGGGATCCCTGTGGTTCTCCAGGCAACATGTCGGGCACCACACTCACACTTTAAGTCCCTGTAGGATGATTTTCAGATTTGTCACATGAACTGCTGCCATGGCTCTGATAACATGGGCAGATAATGAGACAATGGGCCCCTGGGCCCAGACATGTAAGAGCACCC